>PYWC01000032.1:1087884-1126091 GCA_003182015.1 Tuber magnatum | reverse complement strand
CGCCCCACCCCGCCCAGTAATGAACATTACTCCGGAACAGAAGACGGCGAAAGCGAGGAAAGTGAATCCCATATGTCTAGCTCACAAGCCCTGCCACCTCCACCAGTACCCCCAACTGGTAGCACTGATGACCAGCCAGGCAAGAGACCTAAGTTAAAGTTACCACTACCAGAGAGGTTCAGCAGGAAGGGAGACAACCTCGAGCCTGAAGCATTCCAGCGATGAGGAACCTCGATACGCCAGTACCTGCTTACACCAGGGATCAAGATGGCTGAAAAGCAAACGGGACGGTATGTTGGAGCTTTCTGTGAAGGAGCTGCCTTCAAAGCATAGCACCAGTGCATGGACGAATATGATAATGGAGACTATAGCAGCAGTCAGACAGTTCTCGATTATCCGCAGAAACAATTCCAGTCCAGCTGCAACAGAGAAGAACTTTACAAAGCCTTCAACAGCATTCACCAAGTACAGAAGAGCAGAACAGAAAGGATCACGAAGGTGGCTACAGAGCTCCTAATGTACTAAGGATGAATGCCCGAACTCACAGTTAACAACTATGCACGGAAGCGAAGGTTCTATGACAACATGGATACTCGACTTAGACAAGTAGTAGAATCAATGGAACGTGCAGACAATGACATAGACGATATCATTGTAAATGCAGAATGACAGGATGTGATCCTGCATGAAACCAGTGCTTATGGAAAGTAAAGTACAGTAAAGTGAGAGGGAAGACCTCAGGAGAAGCCTCACCAACAAAAGAGGAAGACAAAACCGATCCAGCAGAAGATCCCCAGGAATACCAAACAGAAACAAAAGCAGAATGGTGAATACTTTGAATGTGGAAAGAAAGAACACATGGCACGTGACTGCCCCACCAAATGACAGATTAAGATGGAAACCTCAGCAAGCCAGCTTGATACAGAGAAGTTCGAAGAGGTGGAGATCAACTCAGTAGATGCGGAGGCTAAGATTGAGTGCTACCAAACCCTTCCAGCCCCTACAGTCTACCCCCACCGAGCTTTGGAGGAACCATCTTAATTAATGGCGTACGTGCCAGGGTATTGTTTGACACAGGAGTAGTGGGCGCAGACATCATTAGCAACACCTTTGTCACAACCCAGGGAATCTCGACACACCTGATGAAAACACCGGTTACTGTAAACATGGCCATGAAAGGATCACGATCTACAAGTCAGAAGACTTGTGAAATAACCATCGAACTCAGTTCGGCTAGCCTACTGAACCAAAGGATGATGGTCAGGAATTTGGCAAAATATGATGCACTCCTAGGGATTCCTTTGCTGACCTAGCACAGGGCTGTTATCCGATGTGGTCAAGCAGCGATTGAACTCCCTGAGAATAAAGTCTAAGTACTATGCAAACTAACAAGTACGGAGTTCAGAGCAGCAATTTGCAGGACTGAACAGCAGGAAATCCTTGCTGAGCTTGCAGATGTATTCCCGGAGAACATTCCAGAGACCTTGCCACCCCTTAGAAAGGTGAACCACCACATTTGCCTAAAATATACGACAGACCTCCGCAACCAACTGACATACACTATACATAAAGCATACAAAGGAATGCTCTGCGACTGAATAAATGAGATGTTAAGGACTGGAGTTATCTACCAGACTGAATCCCAAGGAGCAGTACCCATGTTTCTTCAGCCGAAATACGATGGAAGGATCAGACCACTAGTGGATTTGAAACTATGACATAACAACACAGTCATAGATAGCTTGTCGATCCCAAATCAGACACAGATCCTGAACACTGTGGGAAGGGCAAGATTTTGAAGCAAGATGGATCTTAGTGATGCCTACTTCTAGACCTGAGTTGAACCAGGAAATGAGAAGTTCAATACCTTCAAAACCCCTTTTGGCAGATTGGCGAGCAAGGTCATGTTGCAAGGCAACATGAATGCACCCTCTACCTTCATACGCATAATGGAGGATCCACTCCGTGACTTTCTACATAACTTTGTATGGGTGTATATTGATGATATCCTTATCTATTTGGATACTGAAACAGAGCACATACCGCATATCAAGAGGGTGTGTGAACGATTACAGCAGGCAAAGTTTTACGCCAGCAGAAAGAAGTCAACCCTATTTGCCAAATCACTGGAAGTATTGGGACATGTTATAGACAATAATGGGATTTACATATCTCCAGGGAAACTAGCTTCGATTGCGGAATGGGCTCCACCAAGAAACCAGAAGGAACTTCAGTGATTCCTGGGGCTCGTAAACTATATCGCGCAATTCCTACCACACCATGCTACTGTTATGGCACCTTTTATGGATCTGACAGGCAAAGCAGAGTTTGTCTAGACTGACACACATGATAAAACATTGTCCAACATCAAAGAACTGATCAAACAGGTGTAGGTGATTAGACCAATAAATTATAACTCAGAAGACACCATATGGCTAATAACTGATGCCATGGATATTGGGGTTGGAGCATGGGTTGGCCAGGGACCAACACATGAAACAGCCCACCCAGTGGCACTCCACAGTCAGAGGTTTACAAACTCATAGACCAACTATGGTGCCACAAACAGGGAGGCACTAGCAGTGATCGATGCGCTCCAAGCTTTCAACCACATGCTTATGGGTTCCAAATTAACTATTATTACAGACCACCAACACCTGGTAAATCTGAACACTGACCGGATCCCTGGCCACAGGAGGACTCGCTGAATAAGTGCACTAAACAAATATGATACAAAGGTGGTATACAGCCCAGGACAAACGAACTATTTAGCAGATGCACTCTCCCACATCTTTATAGACTCTGATGACCAGACTCCACCACTCGTTCTCGATTACACCCTTGAGGATGATGATATCTCTGACTCCATCCCCTACAAAGACCCTTCAATAGCAATTGCCTCCATGGCTTACAAAACCTCTCCTACCTCCCCAGCTTGCTCCATACAGTTCTGGGAACCACACACTTGCCCCCAACCTGGGACAGGGGAAGCCAGACTCCCCTCCACATGTAGTACTGAATATGGCTCAGAATGGGATGAACCCATGTCCCAGGTAGTGGCAGCACTATCTGATGAACTGACACAACCTCCAGTAACCCTCCTAAGTCTACAGCCATAACAACACCTTGCTATCCTAGCAATAGAAACCCGCAGGGGACCCCTCTGTCGAGCCCACCAGGACTACCTGCAGCCGACCCTCTGTGTAGAGGATCACTTAGTCTCTACAACAATGAACCCTTTGTCTCAGTTGTACCCCCTCCCAATGGATGCATACTGCTATACCATCTATGATGTCCTGGAAGATGAAGAAGATACATGACAGACCATGATCTGAGTGCAACCGATTGAAGATGAACAAGGCGTTATCAATACATCTCACAAAATGCAGATCATTTTCCGGCAACAGATGGTATCTGGATACCGACATGCACCGATCTACTCCCGTCTGATGAGGTACGCTGGACAAGGAGACTTGGAAGATGCCTACATGGTGGACGGAATGCTATACATGAGGACCTTTTATAGTAAACACTGCCTCCTTATTCCCAAAGGGCAGGTGTTCAATGGGAAGACCCTACGAGAATATGTTATGTATGAGATACATGGTAAAGGACACCATAGCGCAGAACAAAACCTCCAATATGCGACTGAATATGTCTACTGGCCTGAGATGGGGAAGGACCTTCGTGGTTATGTGAAATAATGCGACACCTGCCAAACAAATAAGGAACTAACCCACTGTCCAGAAGGAGTGACCCAAATACTTGACCCAGCTTCTGAGGTGTTTGAGTCGATCGCCATTGATTTCGCAGGGCCTTCCAACAAGTCAAATGGTTTCGACCTTGTCCTGGTAGCAGTGGATCAATTAAGCACCTATATGTGGCTTATACCTACCAAGATCACAGTCACGGCTAAAGGAACGATGAAGCTCCTGGAACAAGATATCTTTACCCCTCACTGCCACCCCCTGTCAATAATCAGTGATGCTGACCCTCGTTTCGAATCTAACTGGTCGCAGCAAACATGCAAATCTCTTGGAATCAAACAAATCGAAGCGGTGCCTGGTCGCTATGAGACTAATGGACAGGTTGAGCAAAAGATCCACGACCTCAAGAGCAGCTTGAAGAACATGGTCAACAGACCTTAGACAAATTGAGAACGCCTCCTTACTGCCCTCACAGCATCCCTGAATGCTGGCTTCTCCGAAACCCTCAACATGTCACCATACAAGGCAATATATAAACGCAACTACCCCCTACTCCCGGTAACCCTCTTCAAGAATTCAGCACTCCCTGCCTCGGACGACTACCTCAAGCAGGAGCAGACCGATTGGAACTTAGCTTTCCCAGCAGTAAAGCAAGCCAGACACCAATGCGCAACTACAGCAGCACACCACAGAAAACCTTACAAACCTATAGCAATTGGAGAATTGGTCCTGGTACATGGCGAACTGTTTGCATCGGCGTCTGGGAGGAGCAAGAAACTACAACCTCACTGGCGAGTACCATTCAGAATACTGGAATTCGATGAGTTTACTGAGAACTACACAGTCAAGTTAGACAGACGAACTTGTCAGAAGGACACTGGTGTCTTTCACCCTACCTCAGTAAAGCACTACCACTCAAATGATGACCAAAGATTCCCTGGAAGAGCCTACATTGGACCTACCCTGATCCTAATAAGAGAGTACCAAGAGTGGGAAGTTGAAGAAATCTTGGACCACAGAAAAGTATGCAACGATAATGCATTCCTAGTGAAGTGGAAAGGATATCCACAAAGTGAAGACAGCTGGGAACCTCTGGAAGGCCTCGAACACAGCATCAAACTGGTGAAGGAATGGTGGGAATACAACAAGGAAGGAACGCCACTGAGTATCCGACATATCTTAATAGGAATCACCAGGCCAGCCATGAGGTACTGGTCACTGGAAATGCCTGCCACCCAGCGTCTTGGAGAAGAAATCGATGAAGGACCAGCAAAGAAAGGATTCTGGGCAGGTTACTTTGATAGTGAATTCAAATCAACCAGCAAGGAAGGCGAAGCAAGAGAGGACACAGCACGTGACTACTACTTCTAGAGCCTAATGCCACTCCATCCGAAACCATAATGATGTCAAACTATATGGAACTTAGTGTGGGGCAGCGCTATGAGCTTGTGGGACTCTTAGTGCACTGCAGTACTATCCCATTTTCTGAATATTTCTCAAAGATTTACTGTTCTTACTGCGAAGAATGCAGGATGGTTCAAGTAACCTGTGAGGACAATGTCAGAGTGTGGGACTACTATGACATGCCCTGGTGTGAGAGTGAATGTTTCGTGGAAGTTGCAGTTTACGCTTCTTGTTTGTCATCTGACTACATGTTGGGTGATGGTTTTCTTGAGAAGGAGGGTTATGGTGAGGAGGATTTCTTTGAGAATTTTGATTTTCAGGACTATTGGTTTTGTTTAAGGTTAAACAGTTGTTTTGCTTGGGGGAATGTAACCAGTATGGGTACTAGGTTATGGTTTTATGTTTGATTTGTAGTATCGTTTGATACTTGGTATATTGTAAAAGTATTGCTTAATACTTGGATTGTTTTACATTTGATTTGATAGTATCATTTGATACTTGTTATGTTTTAAAAGTATCGCTTGATACTTTAACTATTTTATGTTTGATTTGATAGTATAATTTGATACTCGTTATGTTTCAAGGGTATCGCTTGATACTTTGAATGTTTTATGTTATCGCTCATACTGGAGATGGGTGAGAACTTGTATTTAAACACCCCTGATTCCACAATGGAAACAGCAGACTTCGACTGACAGTATCTCTAATATACTTGCTTGAACGGTTGCTTCTTAATCTCCTATTACGCCCCTTCGAAGCCTCCTTTAGTCTACACAGCTCTCACCTCGTGCCAAGCAGGTAGGCCACCTGTCACTATCATACTCGAAGCGTGATTAGCACCCTAGGTGTGAACACGTTACAACAGCACCACAATTCTTGACCCTACTTAAAGACCAAGTCTTTAGACTCCATGGCCTACCAACAGATAGGACTTCTCACAGGGGATCCCTCTTCACATCGGAAGTCTGGAAAGGGATTACGCGACAGTTAAGTGTCAGCCAATACTTGAGCATGGCCTTCCATCCACAAACGGATGGCCAGACTGAATGAATGAACATGATATTACACCAATATCTGCAAGCCTACGTCAATTACCAACAAAGTGATTGGACGGAATTCCTATCTATGCTGGAATTCCTATACAACAATGGACGACAAGAGACAATAAAGATGACACTCTTCTTTGCGAATTATGGATTCAACCCATCGCTCAATCCAGCACAATACCAAGTGCCGAGAAACATAACGCAAACCGATAGTATGATAAAGATAGATGAGAGATTATGAGATGAAATGACTGTAGGGCAAATGAGTCAGAAGGAAAAGAGTGATAAGCACTGGAAGCCTGACCCAAACCTTACGGTCGGCAAGAAGGTGTGGTTGATACCATGCAATATCCAGACCACATGACCTTTACAGAACCTGGACTACAAGAGACTTGGACCATTCAATATAATAGAACAGGTCAGATTGCAAGTATATAAACTTGCCCTCTCCGCCTCAATAAAACAAACTCATCTAACATTCCACACCAGCCTTCTCAAACTCTACCAAGAAAACTCTTTTCTCTCACAGAAGAAACTTCCCGCCTCTACCTGTTCACATAGACAGAGAGGACGATTATGAACTCAACAAGATAATCGACTCCCACTGGCAGTGCAGGCGAGTTCAGTACGATGCCAAGTCGACCGATTACCTACCAGAATATGATAGACAGCAGTACCCCACAATAAACTTTAACAACACCCCCGAAGCAATTCAATGATTCCATGAATGTCACCCCAACAAGCCCTGAGTATGAAACCATGATTAAGGAGGAACAAAATGACGACGAATGGGCGAAGCCGACGGACCTGCCACTTCCACGCCTTACGGAAGAACAGAAAGAACAGAATCACGTATCCTTCACAGGATGCTTTGATGATGAGTGCCATGTACATGTGAGCGACACTTTCGGCTCGGGCTACTGGCCACGCCGAAGTCACTACCGTCCAGCAAAGACCATCCTGTCCACCTCCCTAGGACCCCAACAGGTCAAACGAGTTGAATACCCAGAAGCCGCTGTGGGGACAAAGTGAAGAGAGAGAGGGGAGCAGAAAAAAGAAAAGACCACTACAAGCCGATGACAATCCCTTCAGAGCCACAGCAGGGATGGAGAACAAAGCCCAACCGCGACCAATGCTGACACCCTGGAAGGACTTCAGAGGATGGCGGCAGACCGTGCAGACCAGGAAGAGACTTTAAGGGTGGAGATCAGAGAACTAGGAAAAGAGAAAAAGGAGGGGGAGAGACAACACATGCGATTGGAACGAGAGGCAATCACAGAGAGAGTAAAGATGGGTGTGGCATAGCAGAAGGTCAGCTCGCTCTGGGAGGAAATGAGGAAGAAGGAGAAAAGGATCAAGAGCAGGGAACTGCTCTTGCGAGAAACAAAGAGGTGGATAAGCAAGACAGCCCACCGGATGTTGGAAGCAGTGGGAGATGAAGACACGAACTAGCCTGATGGAACTCAGGCTGGGATGAGATGGGAGCTAATGTCACAATCTGGCTAGAGGAGTGCTAGCCAGGTGACTGAAGCAAGGAACAGGTTTCACACATGACCTTATTTAGAGGTCAGGCAGTTAAGTTATTCTTTCATGCACATGACCTCATCAGGAGGTCATGGGGCTTATTTGTGTCAGATTGCATTTCGCATATAACATACAGTTGACATTATGGGGAGAGTCTTGACTGGCCGGTAAGGCTTACCAGCAAGGCAGACTTGCTTAGGTTTCGCGTAGGACCTCATTAGAAGCTCATGTGGCTTGTTTATGCGTTGGATTTATATTGCATTTATATTGCATTTGATTTATGTTTTTCACACATGATGTCGTTTAGAGGTTATGAGATGTTTTATGTTTGATGCACATGACTCAATTGAGTCAAATGATGTTATGAATAATTTCATACCTGACCCCGCTTGAGGATCAGGGCAGGATTAGGGTTGCGAGAACAGGCCTATATAAAGGCTAGGTTTTCACAGATGGGTTAGCTCTTCACACAACTATCTACTGTTATTTTGTATCTACTACTTTATGCTTTTTACAATACAAAACCCTTTACGCTCCAAACCGCTCCACTAGGCAGACCAGACATAGAGTCAAGAACCTATCCACTATGCGGGCCCAGTAAACAGAATAAAGACTGATACTCCCGGTGCTGGTGAGAAACCAATTCTTACGTGGGAATACTAAGATAGGGCCAAGAGACTCAAGGAGCTCTTTGACACAGCGTAGCATAGTTCAGGACAAGAAGAAGGACATTTTCTGTCACAAGTACAACGAGTGGTGGGAAACTGTAACAGTCGTTAGGTGTCACAGGAGATACAACATAGTGTTAAGGGTTCCCACTACTCACTGTACTTGTGACATGTAATGACCTGTAACGGGGGCACCCCTAGGAAGATGGATCCCAAGGTTGCGACTGGACCAAACAACTTCAAACTTATTGCCAAAGGTTCACCCTGATGTAAGAGTAAAGTAAGCGGTAAAACTTAATATTGTTAAGCCTGACACATCACTCAATTAAGCTCTCGAGATGATTGATCGCTGTAGTAGGACAGTTGTCACATAGACTTTCGGGTAGTTTTTACCTTATGCCAAAAACTCTCCCATCAGTTTGCTCCAACTATTCGAGCAGACCCTTCTCCACTAAGGGTGGTCAGACATGTCTCCTGGCACACCCTTTGGGCATGCATGTGTCGACATACTCTAGTTAGCATTCACCTTATGCGGTTATCGTTTCTGTGGTGCATTTCTATTTGCTATGCTACAGTTAAAACCTCTTCGTATCGGCATGTTGCCAGTGGCTAACAGTCAAGATACCTTATGAACTAGACCCTCTATGACACCCTTCCCATATGCATTGATCTCTATCTGACCCTGGAAGCTACCATGAGCAGTTTAGCTGTCTACTATTTATGATTCTCAGGCTTCCTGTGTCTTCCGCAAGATATGGTGGTCCAGGAGTGATCCAATAGGCGCTACCCATGACCACTACCTCGGATCCCCTGTACCTGTGGTAGGAATCATGCTTTTAGTCTCTCTGCACGTCACTTTCCAAGCCTATGGCCTTGGGGACACTTTCGGGCTTGGTAGGTGTAAAACACTCCTGGTCGCCCTGGCACTACCCGGGACTACCTTTGGGACCCCCATGGTTAACACCTATCAACTGTGGCACTTTTGGTCTGTTTTACCCCAAACAACTTGGAGGAGGTACTCCAGCTTCCACGCTGTGCCTCCTTATATATCCTACGAACAGCTTACAGTTGGCCAGACAGCAGTGATGTATACGGTGTTGCAAGCAGATCTCCAAAGATCTTTCTTTGCTAGACTGCACACAACTGCGCAACCATTTTCTCATGATCTCCGGGCCTCAACGCGGGGCCGAAGGGGCATGATAGGAATAATATCTCCAACTTACAGCTTCTTCGGAGCTGCGTAGCTCACCCAATAGCATGTCCTGGAACCCCAGATTCCAGTATTAGACATGGCTTCCTATGACGAACATTCCGGTCATTTTTCCTGAACTCCCCACGGGACTTCGTATTGAAAGGTAGGGTAACTCAGGACTTTAAACAGGGTAACCCAAGCCTCATGGCAGGGTAACCTGATCCTGAGAGTAGGGTAACCTTGTCTGGTAGACTAGATGACTTTTCCCAGTTACCCTCCCTATTCTGTTGCTGGAGATAGACGCTTCTGACTGTTCCCTAGTTATCTGGCCTAGCTGAGTAACTGCCCCTTCCGAGGTCCCTAAGTATGCTGACACTGCTCCCAGGTGTATCGAGATACCCAAGTACCTGGCCAGCTAATTCTGTTCATCACGGTGCGCGGGCCATCGGGTCTCCATAGGTCGAGTACTTACTTGCCTGCCGGTTCCTACCAGTTCGCCTCCTGGCTACCTGTATGGTTGTAGGGTCCGACTGCCATAGCTCATGTATGCTGGGTCATTACATGGCCTGCTTCTTCCAGACTCCACCATGCTGTGTCCCTGAGCTTCTCGAGTCTCTTAGTCCTATCTTAGTATTCCCATGTAACAATCGGTTTCTCGCTAGCACCCTGAGTCTTGGTCCTTGTATCGTTAAGTTGGTCTGCATAGTGGTTAGGTTCTTGACTCTATGTCTTGCCCATATAGTGGAACAGTTTGGACTATAAAGGTTTTGTATTATAAAGAATATATAGTTGTAGATAGGAAATAATAGTAGATGGTTGCGTGAAGAGCTAACCCATATGTGAAAACCTGGTCTTTATATAATCCTCTTTCCACAACCCTAACCTCGCCCTGATCCTCAATCGAGGTCAGGTGCAAAATCAATCATGACATCATATCACTCAATCAAGTCATATGTGTAAAATATAAAACAATCCCATGACCTATAAATGAGATCATGTGCGAAATATAAATCAAACGCAAATATAAATCAAAATACACACTAGCCATATGACCTACTAACAAGGTCAAGTGCAAAACATAAACCGGTCTTGCTTGCTAGTAAGCCTTACTGACCTGTCTAGAGCCTTCCCCTAATGTCAATCGTACATTACGTGCAACATATCAATGCAAACATAAAAAAGCCCCATGACCTGCTAACAAGGTCATGTGTATGAAAACAAAACTTAGCCACATGACCTCTAAATGAGGTCATCTGTGAAACCTGTTCCTTGCTTCCGTTACCTAGCCAGTGCTCCCCTAGCCTGATCGTGACAAAGCCAAACACCTTACTCAATTAGGGTCTTGAGATAATATTAATTGTGTTTGAGTAACAGAGTTCTCGCTTAGATTTAAGTAGTCAAAATCTATGTGTGACACTCTCCTATCAGTTTACTTCAACCATTCAAGGACATTCTTGGCAACTAGAAGTTGTTTAGCACTTCTTCTACATCCCCACAGGTATGTGTGTATCAGTAACATGTGATGGCCTGGCCCTAGTCACGTAGCGGTATGATAGGGGCAGATGGCTGCTTGATCAACAAGAAGCGAGCACTGCTTACAAAAGGAGTCTTCGCACGGGGTGTAATAGGAGATCAAGGAAGTAACCGTTCAACCAAGTATATTTAGAATACTCTCTGTTGAAGTCTGCTGTTTCCATCGTGGAAATCAGTGGTCTTTAGATACAGCATATCACTTATCACCAGTATGAGTGATATTTCAACACATTGTGTGTATCAAGCAATAGCATACAAAACAATACAAGTATCAAGCGATACTTGTGAAACCAAACATCAAACATTGCCTGTATCAACTGATAGCACATGAAACAATACAAGTATCAAGCAATACTTGTGAACCAACATAAAACATTGTATGTATCAACCGATAGTACATGAAACAATACAACTATCAATCGATACTTGTAAAACCAAACATAAAACATTGTATGTATCAACTGATAGGACACGAAACAATACAAGTATCAAGCGATACTTGTGAAACCAAATATAAAACATTGTGTGTATCAACTAGTAGCACACGAAATAATATAAGTATCAAGCGATACTTGTGAGACTAACATAAAATAACCTAGTACCCATACCAGTTACACTCCCGAAATAAAATAACAATTTCACCAAATAAAATAGCCTAATGAAATCCTAATGGTCAGTAAACCCGCTATTCCACTCATAGTCCCCATAGGACCCATCCTCATCATTATCGCTATCTTGCAGCATCCTCATGTCGTCCTGCAACATCCCTTCTGCCCCTTCCCGCCATCTCTCCAAACACTCCTGGCAGAGTGCTTCGCACGCAAAGCAGCCTGATTCCTTGTAGTGTGGTAAATCGATGTAGTTGCGGACCACCCGGTCCTACCAATCCTCCGTTTCAATATTGATCCGTCCGCAATCCTTGCAGTAATCGATGTATAATATCTTCCAATACACGTTCAGTGGGATGGTTCTATTGCACAGTTGTTCTCCGACAATGTGCTGTCGTCCCTTGATGCTTATTTCTTCATAGGTCGACATTTCTTAGCTTTTGTAAAATGGATAAAGGTTCGTAAGAGTGGTGTGTCTTGTAAGAGGTTTTCGTTCAGTTTGTAGGTTTGATGGTAAGGTTTTTTCCTCCTCGGAGGGGTTTAAGGGATGGTGGGTGGTATTTATGTCTCGGTGTTGACCTCAGTTAGGTGCTGACCCCTCTAAGGTGTCCACCTGGCTTAGGTGTTCAGGGGAAGGTGGTGGTACTTCATCTCGGTTTCTTCTATTTCCAAGCACATCTCACATTTTTCTATACTCAGGTAATACCCACTTCCAAAGCGGAATATGTCTGCCATTGTTTCTCCCCACATGCATCCGATCGACTCTGTTGTTATTTCTAGGCATTTGTTGCAAATATGTATAATTAGTCGGTGTGTAAGGTATCATCTAGAGATAATATCACAGTTCACCAACAGTCCTATTAGCTGAGGTCGCAGTCTCCATAGCACTTGCTCATAGTTTTACATTGTAAAGCTGTTGGATGGTGTGTTCCTTTACTTGTTATTCCCAGTACTCGGCTTCAGCTAGCCACGCTAGGTATGCCGCTTCATCTTCCATAACCCGATCCTCATCTTCGCTGCTTTTGAAATCACTTTCGAAATGGGCAGACCAAAATCCGTCTTGTATTCCATGATCTGTGTCTGGGCGGAGGTGTTGTATTTCCAGGACAGTTCAGCTTCAAGCCACAGCTACCTGGTTTATTGTAGGGGATAGCTCTTCCTCTAGTTTCTTGTCCTCCCACCATTGGTTTACTAGTTCCATTGCATTTCCTAACCCTGGGATAGGTTTCCAGCTGTTTTCTGTTTCTGGGTATCCCACCCATTTCACTAGAAATTGGTCACGGTCATATTGCCTTCTGTGGTCTCGAATAGCACCCACTTCCCATTCTGGTTTCTGGTTAACCACGATGGGGGATGGCTTTGTATAGCTTCTTCACGGAAAGGTGGTATCGTCATTAGTAAGGTATCATTTCACAGTAGATGCGTGGAATGTTTCTTGTTGGTTTCTGTATATCCTGCTCTCCATTTCCACTGCGTAATTTTACATATGTTCATCATATTCAATTATCTTGAATGATCCTCACCAGCATGGTTGCAATTCCTTGCTTCATCTCATTTCTGTTCCGGATAGGCTTCCATAGACCAATAATTGATTACCTATCCCAATTGAGGTATGGTATCAGTGTTGTTTTGCTACTGTTCTCGTACTCCTAAATTGTGCTAACTTGATAGCATTAAATGCCGTGTTCAGGATTGCTTGATGTCTGTTCAACAATTCATCAGTGACCAGTACTGCAGAGCTCTTGAAATTCACCAGATACAGTAGTGGGTAGTTTTTCCATAAACAGCTTTCTATAGAGACATGCCGAGGGTTTCTGACCATCCTGCATTCAGGTGTGCTGCCGTTTCTGGTATGGCATCGAACCAATTGTTTTATCTTGCACTGGCTAGATTTCGCAGGGCTGTTTCCAATTCTCCAATTTTCCTTTCAACCTGTCCGTTTGTCTTATAGTGGCCTGGTGCTGCTTTGATGTGCTCAATCCCATGCGATCGACACTGCTGTCTCTATACATGTGACTTAAATCGTAAGTCTGCATCACCCACTATTGTCATTGGATCACCGTGGGGTGTAAATATTTTGTTATGTAGTAGTTCCCAGGTTGTTATTGCCATTACTGCCTTGTTTGTTGTTATGAGCCATGTAAATCCGGAGAACCTATCAATGGCCACTAGGATCATGTCATATCCACATGACTTGTAGAATGGCCACGCGAAGTCAATGGCTATTGATTCGAAAATTTCCACTGCTAGGATAACCGTCTGGGCCTTTCCCTCTGGTAACTTTGTGGGTTCTTTGTTCGTTTGGCAGGTGTGGCATTGCACCATGTATGCTCTGAAATCCTTGCACATCTCAGGCCAGAACAGGTACTCTGTAGCGTACCGCAAGTTCCATTCCGCACCGTGATGGCCTTTGTTGTGGATCTCGGATATAACATACTCTTACAGAGTTGTATTTCCAAACACGCGACCTTTTGGAATATACAGGCATTCTTTCCCATATCGAGTCTTAGTGTATAGCATTCTATTTGCCACTACATAGGAGGACAAATCTCCTGTGAAGTCCATGTTTTCCTTAATCTTTTTCCATATTGGTTCCTTCCGGTATGCTGCAATCATGTGTGCTCGGAATGTCCCAATCACTTCATTGACTGTTTGTCTAGTGTCTCGCTCCACTTCGATCTCGCTTCCTCCTGTCATCTCAGGTTCATTATCCTCTTCATTCTTTTCTAAGATAGCGTATAGCCTGCACCGATAGTCATCCAGTGTTGGTGACTTCACTGAGACTATTCCCTCATAGCTCAGGTTTTTTATTAGTTCCACGCATTTGATTGGTGGTGGGTCATCAGGTCCTGGCATTCAGAATGCTGCTATCATTTTATAGGTAAGGTTCTCTATTCCTTCCGTGCGTCCGATAGGTGGTAGACTATCTGGTTCTGGCATGCGGAATGTCGGAGCCTCTGGGTTCAACATTGCCAGAATTGCATAGGACCTAGGCATTGGCTGAACAAGGGTGGACAGTCCATCCCCAGCACTATTTGGTCTACCACCAATCGTTTGTTTCCATTCCCAGTCATTGATCACAGGGGACTCCGGAGGGCTTGGGGCAATTTCAGTGCTTGGGGGACTAGGACCTTCACTAGCAAGGCGAGGGGTCGTGTTTCTCCACTGTCTGGGGTGGTTGATTGTGAATTTGATCTCGGTTTGATGATATGGGCAATACTTCATGTAGCAGTGTGAGTAATGGAGTCTGCTATGTTGGAGTTCCTGGGGTGGTATGCTTCGGAGAGTGCACTTGTCGCCCCAATCATTTCCCACAGTGATTGAGCAGGGGCTTTCAGGGAGCACAGGGGCCTTATTTGTAACGTGTTCGGGCCAGGCCCAAGTCACGTGGCGGTACGATAGGAGCAGATGGCTTCTTGATCAACAAGAAGCGAGCGCTGCTTGCTAAAGGAGGCTTCGAACAGGGTGTAATAGGAGATCAAAGAAGTAACCATTCAACCAAGTATATTTTAAGAATACTGTCTGTCGAAGTCTGCTGTTTCCATCGCGGGAATCAGCGGTCTTTAAATACAGCATATCGCTTATCTCCAGTATGAGCGATACTGCAAAACAATGTGTGTATCAACCGATAGCACATGAAACAATTCTAGTATCAAACGATACCGTGAAACCCAACATAAAACAATGTATGTATCAACCAATAGCACACGAAACAATACCAGTATCAAACCATACTGTGAAACCAAACATAAAACAACCTAGTACCCGTATCGGTTACCTCATTGGGGTACTTGGTGTATGAGTATGGAGGGGAGGTAGGGGAGATCACTCGCTCAGTCTCCATCGCGCCCGACCCCCGCCCACACACCATGTTATCCAAGATGTCGTCTGCTTCCTTTGTATAATCGTGGACATTGAGTGGATTCAAGTCTGATCCTCCCTCGTATATCCAGGAAAGCGCATAAGCTAAATAGTTCATGCTTGCTGGTGCGTAGACTATCCTCGCGTTGTACCCTCCCGATGCACTGCGCCATCTAACCTGTTTCCTGCTCGGGTTCTTTGCGGTGCGTAGATGTATCAGGGGCTAGTAGTCTGTCACTATTGTAAAGGAATTTTCCATTAATACATTCTGGAACCGATCAAGCGCTTCCACTATTACTAAGGCCTCCTTATCAGTGGTCCCATAATTCATCTGTGCATTGGTAAGTTTTCTCCTATGTAATGTGGCCAGTCGAGCCGTCTCATAAGTGGGTCCCTGTCCTACACATGCCCCTATTCCCAAGTCTGAGGTGTTTGTGACTAGCCAAATTGATTCCTCGCTATGTATGTCTATAGGCCGTATGACTTGGTGATTGACAATTCTCCTTTTCACCATCTCGAACCCAGTGTGATGGGTGGTTGTGCATACAAATTTGGCATTCCCCGTTAAATCCGTTAATGGTGCCGTTAGGGTAGCATGGTGTGGGAGGAACTGGGCCACATAGTTTACTATTCCCAGAAAGCCTTGCAATTCTTCCTTGTTTTGAGTTGTCTCCCAACCTGCAATGGGTGATATTTTTTGAGGAGATGCATGGATTCCTTCGTTATCCACTATGTGTACTAGTACTTCCAGTTTATCTACGAACAGTACTAACTTCTTTTTGCTTGCATAAAATTTTGTCTTTCTGAGTTGGTCACACACTTCGCATATGTATATTTTATGTTCCTCTAGTGTGTCCGAGAATATAAGAATATCATCAATGTATACCCAAACAAAATGATGTAGGAATTTGCATAGGAGGTCTTCCATTATTCGCACAAAGGTTGCTAGTGCATTCATGTCTCCTTGTAGCATTACCTTGCTAACAAAGCCTCCAAATGGGGTTTTGAATGCATTGAACTTAACGCTGTCCTTGTCCACTCGTGTTTGGAAGTATGCGTCACTTAGGTCAATCTTACTCCCGAATTGTGCTCGTCCAATGCAATTAAGAATCTGCTGTTGGTTGGGGATCGACAGACTATCCATGATCGTCTTGGCATTTCAAATTTTCAAGTCTGTTAGGGGGCAGATCCTTCCATCTGACTTGGGTTGAACAAACATAGATGCCACTCCGGGAACTTCGTGTCATACAATTACTCCAGCTCGTAATTTCTCGTTTATCCAGTTCATGAGTTTCTCCTTGTATGCTTCAGGGATTGAGTATATTGGTTGGTTCTTTAGATCCGTTGGATCCTTTAGCCAAATATGATGGTTAATTCTTCATACCAGGAGCAGCATTGCAGGAACCTTGTCCAGGAAGACATCCTTGTATTCCTCCAACAGTATTGCTAAGGTTGCGTCTGAAACAGTCGCTCCGAACTCTCCACTTGTTGGTTTACATAGCACGCACAGTGTGTCATCGGGAAACTCCACTGCTGTGTCCCCTCATCAGATAAGGACATATTGTCTTCTTAGGAGAGGCATTCCAATCCCCGCGTCGTGTTTCGCTAAATTTTCTACCAACATCTCCTGATTTGTCTATTTCTTTTTTCCGCTTCCTATAGTCAGTTCACATTTCTTGTGGCTTGACGAGTGGGAACCTTTCATTGCCATGTTGACTGTTGTTGATTGAGGTAGAGGTTCCATGGGTATGCTATAGGTAGAGATAAAGGTAGCACTTATTATGTCACAACTGATTGTTCCTGTGTCAAATAGTACCTTTCCTGGGTGGCCCTCTATATGGATTGTTCCTTCTAGTGCATCACAGGACTTAACGGTCAGCACTGGTTGCGTTCGGAGCCTTTCCTTGTCCACTAAGTGAATTTCCACTTCGTCGTATTCGCTTGTTTCTATGTGGTTCGTGCTCGCATCTCGTTTAGTTGTTTTTCATTTTCCTGTTTTGGCACAGCAGTCCTTTGTATAGTGCCCCTTTTTCTCGCATTCAAAACCTGCGCCTTCATCGCGTCATTTCTGGTTTTTGTTGGTCTTATCATTTGATCTTCTACGTTTTGGTTGTTCCTTTCTCCTGCTATTGTGTGATGATGATCCTTCACTGCTCCACTGCTGCGGTGTGTGCGTTTGGTAAACTCCTGTCTCATACAGGATGGCGTCCTTTCTTTCAGCTGGTTTGACGCTCCTGTCAAAGGAGCCTCCTTCTTCTTCCATGAGTTCCACCTCCTGCTATAGCAGGGGGTGCATTTCTTCATATAGCTCTTGCCTCAGGGTATATTGGGATGCTGTTCAGCTAGGCAACCGTCCATGGTACATCGACGGCTCTGTTGCCACCAGTGTTATTTTATCCGTCCTTCCGTTTCGTACTTCTTGGATTTCCTTGAACTTCGTATACAGTTCTTCCCTGTTTCATGACAGTTGGAATCTGTCCCGCAGGTATTTGATCAGAGTTGTGCCTCATATATTTTCCATGCTGTCATAATGGTTCATTGCTTGATGCTATGCTTCTTCTGCCTTTCCCATGCAGAAACTTCCGAAGTGTGCTCCACCTCCTTCCCTTGTCTTGTCCACGTCATGCAAGGCGGGGTATTGGGTAGTGGTTATTACCTATCGATCAAATGCTTCAGATTTTAGATCTTCCTTCTTGTCTGAGAACATGGGCAGCAGCGGGAGCTTGACCTTGGGTCCTGTTTGCCCGGCCCTTGGGCCAGGCAGCGTGGCAGATTCTCTTACGGACATATTGTGTTCGGACTCTTCACTGGTGGAACTGTTGTCTGACGAGCTTTCTGAAGAGTCGCTAGGGTCTTCGTCCGGAGGTTCTGTCCCTACTGAGTGATCTGATTCCTCTTTGTTGTTCTTTTCTTTCTTTGGAGTGTGGACAGGTGGGCTGTCTCTCTTTGGTGGTTGTGCCAGTGCCTTTCCCTTGATGGGGCTGGGGGGAAAGAGCCCAGGAAGGCTGGTTGCTGCCTTTCCTAACTCGTCAGTTGATTCGCTAAAGGTCTACTTGGCCAAATCTCGAGCTATTTGTCTTTCTGCTGCGTCAATTAAGAAGTTACTCCTTAGCGCTTCCAGTTTCTTCGGTTGCCTTCTTTTGGTAAGGCCTTCTCATAGGACATGCTTCCCACTTCGTGTCTCCAGTGACTCAATGGTGTCGTGTTGGCAGAGCCAAACCTTTCCTGGTTCTGCCGCTCCCCACTTCTTGCTTCAGTTGGACACTTTGTAGGTTCGGCAGACCAGGTCCATGCAGGTTTCTAACCACTTGCTGAGGTTAAAAAAAGGTAATGTGTTTGGCCCGGGCCCTAGTTACGTAGGAGTACAATAGGCGCAGATGGCTTCTTAATCAACAAGAAGTGAGCGCTACTTACTAAAGGAGTCTTTGCACGGGGTGTAATAGGATATCAAGGAAGTAACTGTTCAACCAAGTATATTTAGAATACTTTTTGTCGAAGTCTGCTGTTTCCATCGTGGAAATCAGTGGTCTTTAAATACAGTATATCACTTATCTCCAGTATGAGTGATATTTCAAAGCATTGTGTGTATCAAGCAATAGTACATGAAACAATACAAGTATCAAGTAATACTTGTGAAACCAAACATAAAACATTTTGTGTATCAACTGATAGCACATGAAACAATACAAGTATCAAATGATTGTGTAAAACCAAACATAAAACCTAATGTGTATCAACTGATAGCACATGAAACAATACAAGTATCAAGCAATACTTGTGAACCAACATAAAACATTATGTGTATCAACCGATAGCACACGAAACAATACAAATATCAAGCAATACTTGTGAAACCAAATATAAAATATTTTGTATATCACCTGATAGCACATGAAACAATACTAGTATCAAGCGATACTTGTGAGACCAACATAAACTAACCTACTACCCGTACCGGTTACAGTATCGACACACCCTAGTTGATGATCTTCCTATGTGCTTGTATTTCTCTAGTACATCTCAATTATCACTACCAGAGTGAAAGCCTCTTCATATCGGTACCCTGCTCATATCTAAATGCCCTAACACCTCCAAGAGCCTGTTAATTCACAATTAACTTCACACATGCATTTCGGCTATACCAGTCTCTATTGGCTCTTCCAATCTACATATTCTATCTACTTCTACCAAGCTAAGGGTCTACAGAGACTCCTACAGTGGGGCGTCAAGTTTGGTGATCTAATGGGTACTTTCCATTGCCACCATACCTGAAACCACCTCAGTCGCAATACAAATCATGCTTTTAGTAGCCTCAAACTTCTCTCACAAAGACTATGACATAGAGGTACACATAGGCTTAATAGGTGTAAAACTCTCGCAGTTATCTCCACTATTCCCTAGGACGCCCCCAAGGACCCCCATGGTTAGCTTCTGCTGTCCCTGTCAATTCTGATCCATTTTAGTGTAAACAACTTGAAGAAGGTACTTTACCTTCTCACCGATGTACTCTTGTATATACTATGAATAACATACCATTGGGCGAATGGCTAGAGTGCCTACAGTATTATGAGTATATCTACAAAAGTTCCCTTTTGCTAGTTTGCACACAACTATACAACCATTTTCCTATGATATCCAGGACTCAAGGTAGTACCAAACAGGTATGATAGAAATAATACTTGCAAGTTACGGGTTCTTCAAAGCTGTGTAGTTCAACCAATAGCATCTCACTAAATTCCTGATTCGGAGACCACATATAGTTTCAAAGCACAAATATTCTTGTCCTTTTCCTCAAAGTCCCTAGGAGACTTTACAGTACAAGGCAGAGTAACTCATAGCCCTTGATGGGGTGACTCAACCTCCATAGTTGTATAACTAGACTCTGAAGATAGAGTAATCCTACCTCATCATCCGGGTAACTTTATCCTATTACCCTGCCTACTCCTTCAGTCCAGTTAGGTACTTGTATTCTTTCTCTGTTTACCTAGCCTAGTAGGATAACTTACCCACTTAAGGTCTCCAAGTATGCTGACATCGCTCATGCCTGTATACTAAACATCCTAGTATCCAAGTACCTAAGGTCTTACCTGTTCACAAGAGAACTCTAACTATTGTTACATGTAAGACAAGTGGTTACTTGCCTTTCTGTTTCTACCCGTTGACCACTTGATCACCTGTATGGATATAGGTTCCAGTTGCCATAATTCATATATACTGGGTCATTACACACTACTAGATGTTGCTGATTACGACTCCGTTCTGGGATGGTTTATATCAGTCCTATTACCTGTAGATGGTTATGATGAGCAGGAATGGCTGGTAGAAAGGATACAGAATGCTAGGATAGTTTAGGATCATCTATGATATCTAATATAATGAAAAGGGTATAGAAAGACCACCTAGAAACCAGCAGAGATAGTAAAGAGACAATAGGCAATAGATTGGTTCTACTGCTAATAGTCAAACAAGGTGCGCCCCCTCCTAGAATGGTAACCATGTAATGTGTTCGGGCCAGGACCTAGTCACGTAGCAGTACAATAGGAGCAGATGGCTTCTTGATCAACAAGAAGCGAGCGCTGCTTGTTAAAGGAGTCTTCGAACAGGGTGCAATAGGGGATCAAAGAACTAACCGTTCAACCAAGTATATTAAGAATACTGTCTGTTGAAGTCTGCTGTTTCCACTGTGGGAATCAGCGCTCTTTAAATACAGCATATCGCTTATCTCCAGTATGAGCAGTATTCCAAAACATTGTTTGTATCAACTGATAGCACACAAAACAATACCAGCAGCAAATGATACTGTGAAACCAAACATAAAACAATGTGTGTATCAAGCGATAGCACACGAAACAATACAAGTATCAAACGATATGGTGAAACCAAACATAAAACAATGCGTGTATCAACCGATAGCACATGAAACAATACTAGTATCAAATAATACTATGAAACCAAACATAAAATAACCTAGTACCTATACTGGTTACACTCCCAAAATAAAATAACCATTTCACCAAATAAAATAACCTAATGAAATCCTAACAGTCGGTAAACTCACTATTCTCCTGAAGATCCCCATAGGACCCATTCTCATCATCACCGCTATCCTGCAACAATCTCATGTCATCCTGCAACATTGATTCCGCCCCTTCCCGCCATTTCTCCAAACACTCCTGGCAGGGTGCTTCATGCACAAAGCAACCCGATTCCATGTAGTATGGTAGGTCAATGTAATTTCGGACTGTCCGGTCCTGCCAATCCTCCGTTTCGATATCAATCTGTCTGCAATCGTCGCAGTAGTCTACGTAAAATATTTTCCAGTATGCCTCCAGTGGAATGGTTCCACTGTACAGTAGTTCATCACCAATAATGTGTCATCCCTTGATGCTTATTTTCTCGTAGGATGACATTTCTTTAGTTTTGTAAACAGGTAAAGGTATGCAAATGGGTAAAGGTTTTTCTTGCAGTCTTGAGGTCTGGTCGTGTGGTTTTTTCTCTTTGGAGCAGTTTGAGGGATGGCGGGTGGTATTTATGTCTCGGTGTTGACCTTGCTTAGGTGTCGACCTCACTTCACTGTTCAGGGGAAGGTGGGTGGTACTTTATTTCTGTTTCTTCCGTCTCCATGCACATCTCACATTTTTCTGTGCTCAGGTAACATCCACTTCTAAGCGGAATATATCAGACCTTGTTTCGCCCCACATCCGTCCTGTTGATTCAGTTGTTATTTCTAGGCATTTGTTGCAAATATGTATGAATAGTTGGTATGTAAGGTATCGTCTAGGAATAATATCACGGTTCACCAACACTCCCATTAGCTGATAGCGCAGTCTCAACGCTACTTGCTCATAGTTTAACATCGTAAGGCGGTTGGATGGTGTGTTTCGTTCCTTGTTATTCCCAGTACTCGGCCTCGGCCAGCCAAGTTAGGTATGCTGCTTCATCTTCCATGACCCGATTCTCATCTTCGCTGCTTTCGAAATCACTTTCAAAATGGGCTAACCAAAATCCATCTTGTATCTTTTCATATGTATCTGGGCGGAGGTGTTCTATTTCCTGCAGGGTTGGGCTCCATGCCACCGTTACATGGTTTATTGTAGGCGGTAGCTCATCCTCCAGTTTGTTGTCCTCCCACTATTGGTTAACCAATTGTATCGCATTTTCTAACCCTGCAAGGGGGTTTCCAGCTGTTTTCTGTTTCCGGATATCCCATCCCTTTTACCAGAAACTGGTCACGCTCATTGCGCTTCCTGTGGTCCCGTATAACCTCCACCTCCCATTGTGATTTTTCACTTACCATGATTGGAGGTGGCTTTGTGTGGCTTCTTCCTGGGAAGGCGGTATTGTCATTAGGGAGATATTGTTTCACAGAAGCTGCATGGAACGTCGCTTGTCGGTTTCTGGACATTCTGCCATCTATTTCTACCATGTAGCTTTGCATACGTTCATCATATTCAATTATCTTGCACGGTCCTCACCAGTGCGGTTGCAGTTTCTTGCTTCGTCCTGATTCCGTTGTGAAAAGGCTTCCATAAACCAATAACAGGTTACCTTTCCCTCTCGGTGTATGGTGTCTGCGCTGTTTTGCTGCCATTCTTGTCCTCCTAAACCGCGCTAATTTGATAGCATTAAATGCCGTGTTCCGGATTGCTTGGTGTCTGTTCAACAATTCATTGGCAGCCGGTACTATAGAGTTCTTGAAATTCGCTAGGGGGAGTAGCGGGTAGTTTTTTCCAAAACCAGCTTTATATGGTGACATACCAAGGGTTTCTGACCATCCTGCATTTAGGTATGCTGCCCTTTCCAGTATGGTATCAAACCAATTGTTTTGTCTTGCATTAACTAGATTTCGAAGAGCTGTTTTTAATTCTCGAATTCTCCTTTCAACTTGTCTATTCATTTCATGGTGGTCTTGTGCCGCCCTGGTGGACTCAATGTCTAGTGATCGACACTGCCGTCTCCATACATGTGACTCAAATCGTGGGTCAGCATCACTTACTAGAGATGTTGGGTAGCCATGCGGTGTAAATATTTTGTTGTGTAGAAATTCCCAGGTTGTTATTGCCGTCACTTGCTTGGTTGTAGGTATGAGCCATGTGAATCCCAAAAACCTGTCCACCACAACTAGAATTGTGTCGTATCCCCATAAGTTATGGAAGGGTCCAACAAAGTCACTAGCTATTGATTCGAAAATTGCTGATGGTAGTACAATTTGTCTGAGCCTTTCCTTCTGGTAACTTTGTGGGTTCTTTGTTTATTGGGCAGCTGTGGCATTGGACCACATGCACTCTCAAGTCCTTCCATATTTCAGGCCAAAATAGGTACTCGGTAGTGCACTATAAGTTTCGTTCAGAATTGGGGTGGCCTTTGTTGTGGATTTCACTAATGACGTACTCCCTTAATGCCGTATTTCTCTAGGCGGGGCCTTTGGAAATATATAGGCAGTCTTCCCCATATCTGGTTTTTGCGTATAGCCTTCCATTTGCAACCTTGTAGGAGGATCAATCTCCTGTGGAGTCCATACTTTCATTGACTTTTTTCCATATTGGTTCTCTCTGGTTCGCTGCAACCATATGTGCTCGGAATGTCCCAATCATTTCATTGGTTGTTTGTAAGGTATCATGCTCATCTTCTATCGCACCTCCTCTGGTTGTCTCAGGTTGGTCATCCTCCTCGCTGTCTTCCAAGATATCATAAAGTCCCCGTCGATATTCACTCATCGTTGGGGGTATCACTGAAACTATTGTTTCATTGCTGAGGCTTTCTAATCATTCTGCTCATCTAATAGGTGGTGGGCTATCAGGTTCTGGCATTCGGAATCCCGCTATTGCCTCGTGGGTAATGTCCTCTATCGGTTCCACCGGTCCGACAGGTGGCGGACCATCTGGTTCTAGCATTTGAAAAGCCAGGGCTTCCGGGTTTAGCCGTGCTGGGATTGCATAAGATCTAGGCGTCGGCTAGGCAAGGATGGATGGCCCTTGCCTAGCACTATTTGGTCTTCCGCCGATCGTTTGTTGCCATTCCCAGTCCATGATTTCGGGGGACTCCGGAGGGCTTGGGTCAATTTCTGTACTTGGAAGCCTTGGTCCTTCACTAAGAGAGTAAGGAGTGGGGTTTCTCTGCTGTCTAGGATGGTTGATGGTGAATTTGATCGCAGTTTGATAATATGGGCAATGATCCATATAATAGTGCAAGTAGTGCAACATGCTATGTTGGAGTTCTTCAGGTGGTGTGCTTCGTAAGGTACACTGGTCGCCCCAATCATTTCCTGCAGTAATTGAGCAAGGGCTTTCAGGGAGTACAGGGGCCTCATTAGGGTACTCAGTGTATGAGTAAGGAGGAGAGGTAGGGGAGATATCTCCTTCAGGTTCCATCATGTTTGATTCTTACTCATAGACTGTGTTCTCCAAGATGTCGTTTGCTTCCTTTGTATCATCGTGGACATAGAGTAGATTTAAGTCTGATCCTGCCTCATATATCCAGGAAAGGGCATCAGCTAAATGGTTCAGACCTTCTGGTGCATAGAGTATCTTCGCATCGTACTTTCCTAAGGCACTAAGCCATCTAACTTGCTTTCTGCTTGGGTTCTTTACTGTTTGTAGGTGTGTCAGGGGTTGGTGGTCTATAACTATTGTAAAGGAATTTCCCATTAGCGCATTGTGGAACTGGTTAAGCGCTTCTGCAATTGCTAAGGCCTCGTTATCGGTGGTTCCATAATTCATCTGTGCGTTGGTGAACTTGCTGCTGTGTAACACGGCTGGTCAAGCTGTCTCGTAGGTGGGTCCTTGTCCTATCCGTGCCCCTATCCCCAAATCAGAGGTGTCCGTTACTAGGCAAATTGGTTCCTTGTTTCTTACATCTATTCGTCGCATGACTTAGTAATCGGTAATTCGCTTTTTTACCATTTCGAATGTCATCTGATGGGTAGTTGTCTAGATGAATTCGGCATTCCCCATTAAGTCCATTAATGGTGCCGTCGTGGTCGCATGATGTGGGAGGAATTGGGCCACATAGTTCACTCTTCCTAGAAAGCATTGCAATTCTTTCTTGTTTTGCAGTATTTTCCAACCTGCAATAGACGATATTTTCTAGGAAGACACAAGGATTCCTTCACTATCTACTATGTGTCCTAGTACTTCTAGCCTGTCTGTGAATAGTACTGACTTCCTTTTGCTTGCATAGAATTTTGCCTTTTTGAGTTGGTCACATAACTGCCGTATGTGCCTTTCATGCTCTTCTGGTGTATCTGAGAATATGAGAATATCATCAATGTATACCCATACAAAGTGATGTAAGAATTCGCTTAGGAGGTCTTCCATTATTCGCATAAAGGTTGCTGGTGCATTCTTGTCTCCTTGTAGTATTACTTTGCTGACAAATCCTCCAAATAGGGTTTTGAATGAGTTGCATTTAATGCTGTCCTTGTCCACTCATGTTTGGAAGTATGCGTTGCTCAGGTCAATCTTACTCCTGAATTTTGCTCGTCTAATGCGGTTAAGGATCTGCTGTTGGTTGCGGATCAATAGACTATCCATGATCGTATTATCGTTTCTTACTTTCAGGTCCACCAGGGGGCAGATCCTTCCATCTGACTTAGATTCTACGAATATAAGTGCCGCTCTAGGAACCTCCTGTCGTACAATTACTCCAGCTCCTAATTTCTCGTTTATCCAGTTCATGAGTTTCTCCTTGTATGCTTCTGCAATTGAGTATGTTGGTTGGTTTTTTAGATCCATTGGGTCTTTCAGGCAAATGTGATGGTTAATCTTATGCACAGGTGGTAGGGTCTCAGGTACCCTGTTCGGGAATACATCCTCGTATTCTTCCAACAGTGCTGCTGAGGTAGCATCTGTAACCGCGGCTCGGACTTCCCAGCTTGTTGGTTTGCATAGTACTCATAGTTTGTCCTCGGAAAACTCCACTGCTGTGTCACCATATCTGATAAGGGCATTGTGTCTTTTCAGGAATGGCATTCCAATGAGGGCATTGTACTTTGTCAAGTTTCCTACCAACATCTCCTGATTTGTCCATTTCTTTTTCCCGATTCCTATTGTCAGCCCACATTTCTTGTAGCTTGAAGAGCAGGAACCTTTCATTGCCATGTTGACTGTTGTTGGTTGAGATAGGGGTTCCGTTTGTATGCCATAGGTCAAGATAAAGGTAGTGCTAATAATGTCACAACCGATTGTTCCTGTATCAAACAGTACCTCTGCTGGATGGCCCTCTATGTAGATCGTTCCTTCTAGTACATCACGGGCCTGTGTTGTTAGTGCTGGTTGGGTTTGGAGGCGTTGCATTTCTAGGGAATTAGTTTCTACTTCGCCCTATTCAGTTGCTTCCATGTGGTTCGTACTAGCCTCTCGCTTAGCTGTTTTTCCTTTTCCCTTTTTGGCATAGCAGTCCTTTGTATAGTGCCCTTTTTTCCACATTCGAAACATGTACCTTCATCGTGTCGTTTCTGCTTCTTATCTTTCTTGTCTTTCGAATCTTTCCTGTATGGTTTGTCCTTCCTTGCATTGTCCTGCGATGATGATCCTTTACTGTTCTTCTGCTGCGGTATGTGAGTTCGGTAAACTCCTGTTTCATACAGGATAGCGTCCTTGCATTCAGCCCATTTGACTGTCTTGTCAAAGGGGTCGCACTCTTCTTCCCTGAGTTCTACCTCCTGGTGTAGTCTGCAATGCATTGCTTCATAAAGTCTTTGTCACAGCGTATACTGAGATACCGTCCCCGTAGGCAATCGTCCAAGATATATTAGGAGATCCGTCGTGACTATGGTTATTCTTTCTGTTTTCCCGTTTCGTATTTGCTGGATATCCTTGATCTTTTCATATAGTTCTTCCGTGTTTCGCGAGGATTGGAATCTATCTCTCAGGTATTTTATCAGTGTTGTTCCACGGATTTTTTCCCCGCTTTCATAGTGGTTCATTGCTTGGTGGTATACTTCCTCTGCTTTTCTGGTACAGAAACTTCCAAAGTACGGTCCGCTTCCTTCTTTGGCTTTTTCCACTCTGTGCAGGGCAAGGTATTGAGAAGTGGTTGTTACCCATTGATCAAATGCTTCAGGTTTTAGATCTTCCCTTTCACCTGAGAACGAGGGCAGCAGTAGGAGTTTGCTTTTTGGTCCTGTTCTCCCAGCTCCTGTCCCGGGCGGCGCGGCGGATTCTCCTACGGGCATATTGTGTTGGGACTCTGGGTTACTGCTGCTGTTGTCTGCCGAGCTTTCCCAAGAGTTGCTGGGGGGCTCGTCTGGCGGTTCTTTTGCTACCAAGTGATCTGATGTTTCTTCGTTGTCGTCTTCCTTCTTAGGTGTGCCAACAGCCAGACTCTCTTTCTTTGGTGGTTGTGCCAATGCCTTTCCTTTCCTGGGGCTGAGGGGAATGAGCCCAGGAAGGCTGGTCGCTGCCTTTGCTAACTTGTTAGTTGATTCACTAAATGTCTGCCTGGCCAAATCTCAAGCTGATTGTCTTTCTACTTCGTTAATTGAGAAATCGCTCTTTGGCCCTTTCGGTTTCTTGGGTTGCCTTCTTTTGGTAAGGCCTTCTCGTTGGACCTGCTTCCCACTTCGAGTGTCAAGTGACTCAATGGTATCGTGTTGGTAGAGCTGAACCTTCTGCGGATCTACCACTCCCCACTGCTAGCTTCTTCTTTGTTGGACTTTTGAAGGTTGATCAGACCAGGTCTGAGCAGGCTTCTTAACCACTTGCTGAGGTTAAAAAAATGTAACGTGTTTGGGCCAGGCCCTGGTCATGTAGTGGTACAATAAGAGCAGATGGCTTCTTGATCAACAAGAAGCGAGCACTGCTTACTAAAGGAGTCTTCAAATGCGGTGTAATAGAAGATCACAGAAGTAATCATTCAACCAAGTATATTAAGAATACTGTCCATCGAAGTCTGCTGTTTCCACTGTGGGAATCAGCAGTCTTTAAATATGGCATATTGCTTATCTCCAGTATGAGCGATATTCCAAAACATTCTGTGTATCAACGGATAGCACATGAAACAATACAAGTATTAAATGATATTGTGAAACTAAACATAAAACAATGCCTGTATCAACCAATAGTACACGAAACAATACAAGTATCAAACGATACTGTGAAACCAAATATAAAACAATGTGTGTATCAACTGATAGCACACAAATCAATACAAGTATTAAACGATACTGTGAAACCAAACATAAAATAACCTAGTACCCATACCGGTTACAAACCACATACCTCAAAGGACTTTAGCACAGAGATGGGAGCTAGTATCATAGCCAGCTGACCAGGGTATGATGGTATTGAGTTTTTGGTTGCATATACTTAGGCATGTGTTAAATAGTTACCTAGAAGTTGGATAGGTTACTTAGCCAAGGTTCTGCATAATGGAACCTGATAGAAACTGGTAGAAGATTGCAGCTGTACATGAGGAAGGGGTGAGGGGAATTGGAATTTGTTAGCAAGGGATTTCTTTTTGTTATACAAAGGCATGTACCCTATAGTAGTTTAATTTTCTTAAGCCACTGTAACGGGGGCACCCCTACAAAGATGGATCCCAAGGTTGCGACCGCACCAAACGACTTCAAACTTATCGCCAAAAGTTCACACAGATGTAAGATTAAAGTAGACAGTAAAACTTAATATCATTAAGCCTGTCGCTTCACTCAATTAAGGTCTCGAGAGGATTGATTGTTGGAGTAGGAGAGTTCTCGCATAGACTTTCAGGTAGTTTTATCTTATGCCAGAAACTCCCCCCATCAGTTTACTCCAACTATTCAAGCACACCCTTCTCCGCTAAGGGCGGTCTGACACATCTCCGGACACCCCCTTCGGGCATGTATGTGTCGACACACTCTAGTCGGCGTTCACCTTATGCGTTTATCGTTTCTGCAGAGCATTTTCATTTTTCCCGCCGGAGTGAAAACCTTTGCGCATCGGTGTCTTGCCAGTGGCTAACAGTCAAGACGCCGCATGAACTAGACTATCTATGACACCCTTCCCATATGCATAGATCTCTACTTGACCACAGAAGCTACTGTG
Source organism: Tuber magnatum (assembly GCA_003182015.1). Classification (NCBI taxonomy): domain Eukaryota; kingdom Fungi; phylum Ascomycota; class Pezizomycetes; order Pezizales; family Tuberaceae; genus Tuber; species Tuber magnatum. The sequence goes on along the minus strand of PYWC01000032.1, from coordinate 1,096,524 downwards.
AGCGGTTTATCTATCTACTATTTACGAGTCTCGGGCTTCCAGTGTCTTCCACAGGGTTCGGTGGTCCAGGAGTGATCCAATGGGTGCTACCCACGACCACTACCTCGGATACACCTTACCTGTGGTAGCAATCATGCTTTTAGTGTCTCTGCACTTCCCTTTCAGAGCCTATGGCGTTGGGGACATCTTTGAGCGTGGTAGGTGTAAACCTTTCCCAGTCGTCCCAGCACCACCCGGGACTACCTTCAGGACCCCCACGGTTAACTCCCGTTAACTCCGTCAGTTTTGGTCCGTTTTGCTCTGAACAACTTGGAGGAGGTACTCCACCTTCCACCCTATGCCCCCTTGTATATCCTGCGAACAGCTTACGGTCAACCGGACGGCAGCGACGTATACGGTGTTCCAAGCAGGTCTCCAAAGATTCCTCTTTGCCAGACTGCACACAACTACACAACTGTTCGCCTATGACATCCGGGCCTCAAGGCGGGGCCGGAGGGCTATGATAGGAATAATGTCTCCAATTTCCAGCTTCTTCGGAGCTGCGTAGCTCACCCAATAGTATCTCCTGGAGTCCCAGATTCCAGTATTATGCATGGCTTCGTGTGACAAACATTCCGGTCAATTTTCTCGAACTCTCAGAGGGACTTCGTATTGAAAGGTAGGGTAACTCAGGACTTTGGGCAGGGTAACCCAAGCCTCACGGCTGGGTAACCTAGTCCTGAGGGTAGGGTAACCTTGTCCAATGTACAAGAAGACTCTCCCCAGTTACCCAGTCTATTCCGTCGCCGGGGATAGACACTTCTGACCTTTCTCCAGTTACCCTGCCTAACTGAGTAACTGCCTCTTCAGAGGTCCCTAAGTACGCTAACACCACTCCCTGGTGTACCCAGGTACCTAAGTACCTGCCCTGCTAATTCTGTTCATCCCGAAGCCTGAGCCATCGGGCCTCGGTAGGTCAAGTACTTACTTGCCTGCGGGTTCCTACCAGTTCGCCTCCTGGCTACCTGTATGGGTGTAGGTTCCGTCTGCCATAGCTCATGTACGTTGGGTCGTTACATCACTCCCCTCTTCGCTATGGTCCGTCCCGGACCGTTGGCGTCGTCTCTTGTTTCCACGACTCGATTCCCCCAAGACCCTATGGTCCCTGGGCTTGGACGGATATCTTTGGTGAAAATCCACAATGGCCTGTAAGCCTGTCCCTTCTAGCATCTCATAGGGCTCCCATGAATTTTCCTCCTCCCCATAGCCTTCCCATGAAACCAGGTACTGGACGAAGCGCGACGGAAACTTCGCCTTCGCTCCTCCATACCATAGGCTGTCCACAACAGCTTCGATAACATAACTGGGCTTGTTGCCTATAAGTTCCGCGGTAGGGGCTTCCTTTACCCTACCTGCTTCCGGATCCTCGCGATAGGGTTCGCGCAGCATGACATTGAAAACCGGGTGGATGCTCCATCTGGAGGGCAATTGGAGTTCATAAGCTCGGTTACCCACCTGATGTTTGACCACGAAAGGCCCAAACTTCCGGTGGTCCAGCTTTTCCATTGGACGCTTCGTGCGAATGTTCTGTCAGTTCAACATCACGCGGTCAGCTTTCTTTGCCCGCCCAGCAGCCACAACCTCCAGGGTGACGTAGTCCGGTGATGGCAACCTTTTCTGGTCATGCCATATCCGTTGCCTTGCCTGTGCTCGTTGGATCCTTTCTCAAATCTCTTCCCAGGTTCCTTCCCATTCCTTAACCAAGAGCTCACTACTAGGGTGTATTCCCTGGTTATCAGACATAATACCCAACCAGTTTGTCCTTGGGTTAAACCCATAGTTAATCTCAAAAGGGGACAATCTGGTAGATTCTGATGTCGAGGTGTTGTACGCATACTCCTCAAGGGGTAACATTGAAACCTATTCATCTTGTTGGTAGGAACAGTAACTACGCAAGTACTGCTCTAGTGTTTGATTAACCCTCTCGGTCTGCCCATCAGTCTCAGGGTGGAATGCGGTCGAAACGTTTAGTTTCNCAGGTACCTAGGTACCTGACCAGCCACTTCTGTTCCTTCTCGGAGCCCGGGCCATCGGGTCTCTGTAGGTTAAGTACTTACTTGCCTGCCGGTTCCTACCAGTTCGCCTCCTCGCTACCTGTATGGGTATAGGTTCCGTCTGCCATAGCTTATGTACGTTGGGTCGTTACAGCCACCTGGTAATTTCATGCCTATACTAGTACTTAGGGATTATATTCTTGTCCCTTTTTCACATTACTAGAATCTATAATTCCTGACCCTGAATCTTGGAACCCTGTCCCTGAACTCCCAAGCCCTGATACAAACGTGTCTTGTTTGTATAATGATACCTCTTTCTTGTCCTATCCATTGTAGTATATCTTGGACTATCTGCCCTTGATCCTGCACAGACCCTACCAATTACACTATAACATTAGGAGCTAATATTTGGTGCAGCCTCTCTCAATTCCAGTTCCTGTGAACTCTTGCCCCTTGTACTAATGATTGCTTTGCTCTCCGGGGGAGCAGTTGTGGTTGGCCAAAAGGGAGAAGGTTGATAATATAACAATACTTTAATAATCATGCAAGAAAATTTCTGACAGTTGACTAAGGCCAACCAACTATCTGGCTACTGGTTGAAATTTTTTGAAAAATCTGAAAAAGGCAAGGATCATGCCTTTCTTAACTGGGTTAAGCTCTTTGCATGATGTCTTGGATGCCATACTTAATGCTGTTGTGAATGTTCGGTCGGTCTCCTTGGCGGCTCGGTTGCGTTGTCCTTGCTTATCCACCATTTTCACTAAGACTTTTGTTTAGATGCTTTACAGTACATTGGGCCGCGCAAGCAACGTGCCTATTCATGGCAATCGCACAATATCACTGCACCCGAGTTACCTAGGCTAGGGTATTGCAGAAAAAAAGTTGCCGACATATCGTACTATTCCAAGATATCCGAATCAATCACTTGTTGCAGATCTACACCCTAACCCCCGAAAACATGAGCTCACCATCAGCCTTATTTAAAAACCCCTAAGTTCAAATTCCAGCAAAAGTGAAACCACTACTGAAATGGAAAAGAGCTATAGGGTGTTGTCGCTGTGGGACCATGGCTGGATTGTAGGTTAGGAGCCAAGCTGTCGCGCCTCACCAGCGAGCAAGCAGGATAGGATATTATGGGATAAAGTGGGGACTATATAACAAAGGGATGGGCGCGGATTAGTTATTAGGAATGCTGGAGCATTACCGTTCATGAGTGTGAATGTGCGAGTGAGAGGCAATGATGTAAATTGTAGAAGTTGTGAGGTGTCGATTATTTATATCCTATTGGCGAAAAGCTGATCAATGGCCCCCAATGTTTACCATATATCACAAAACCCAAGTGCTTCGGGAAATTTCTTTAGATTCCGGGAGCGGGCTAAACGGATCTATTACGGAACTTTGGCTTCATATGAGCTGGGTATTTTTACTTTCCAGCTATCCGAAATCTATCATTCTCCGTTTCCCTTGTAGTTCTCATCCGGGAAGAAAATCCTCCTCTCGGCGCCCCTCTCGGTCAGCACTACCATGCGGATAACACCGCCAGAGCTTCCATCCCACTTGACAGCCTGGGATAGAGCGCCCTTCACAAACTCAATGCACTCTCCTTCTGTCATGTTTTCTTTCCAGTTCGCGTCGCAGTAACCGTAGATGTAAGTCGACCCGGAACCACCAATTGCGTAACGCTGCTTGTGAAGCGAACCTCCAAGGGGAATCGAGTATACTTCGCCTTTGCGGCGGGCATCGTAGCCAGCGATGATTATACCGGCCGAGAGTTGGTCTTTGTTCGAGTAACAGAGCTCTTGGAAGATTGAGGCTGCGACTTGGGTGGTTGGGGGTTCGTGGTTTTGAACACTAGAAGTTGAGGGTTAGGTTGGGTAAAGGTGCATAATTAGGGCAGGAAGGAAAGACGGACTTATACAACTGTAGGTAGTAGTGCACAATATCGGCAATAGCCTGGGTATCAGCGGCAGATCCGGATCTAGGATTTAAGTATTAGAATTAGTAAGGTACTAGAAAGTTGGAGAATCGGGGCTCACCGGCAGCACCAGATAGTATCATGAACTTGAGTTAGCTTATCCGTTACTCGATTGGCAATATAAGCACCAGTAGTTGTTCGGGAGTCGGCACCTAAGATATGATTAGTCCTGAGAATATCCCAAGAGTGCTCCAATAAATAGTGGAAACGAAAACGAACCAAGGATAACACCGCCATCAAAGAGAGCTGCCATACTGTGTGCAAACCATCAGCCGAAGCGAGGAGTTTAGTATAACCTCTAAAGGATCATCTTACATGGAAGTCCCCAAGCTGAGATTGTGTATGTTAGTTTGTTTGATCCCATTCATATAGAAATTTGGGTGATAAACTTACTTGACTTCGCCTTTCTTCAAGTGCTCCATGTCGACATGAATGCCATCTGAAGAATCAATAAGCAAGAGCTCAAAACCGATAGGAAGCTTCAGCATACCTATACTAAGATTACCAGTTGGTTTCGATTCCATGATTATTTCAGTTTTGGATATTGAAGGTGAAGGGTGAGAGAGATGAACGCGGATCCAATGGTATCATAAGCTTGGTGGTGTTGCGGGCACTTAAGCTGCCGCGGGTCCATTGCAGGGTGGGGGGTGTTACCCTCCCATTCCCAGCTCTTATCTCGATAATCTCACCATTCCATATCTCGAACTTCCAGGCGTCTTCATAGCAAGCAACCTACGCCCTGCCCCCAGCTTTTCGATTCATTTCGGTCAATCACTCCCTTAACACATTCCTGGTTCCGTTTTGTTTTTCGCCTCAACTCTCTACATATCGGCTTCGGGTTCAAACATTAATTACCGCAGAAACTTTTGTCCAAAATGGCTACCGGACGCCAAACACTGAGAGATCGTCAAGTCGGTAGGTGTGTACTCTCCTGCCAGCTTAGCTTATGCCTCTCTGTATTGCCTTGCTAATCTCTGCTCCCTTCTTAGCATCCATCGAGAAGATACTTAACCTCAATCACAAACAGGCGAAACACGAATCTGAAATTAACGGCCTGGTTCCTTCGTCTACTCCCATCCTGAATGACGAGGGTGAACCTATATGGAAGGTTTTGGTTTTTGATAACCTCGGCCGAGACGTCATATCTTCTGTCCTTAGAGTACAAGACCTTAGGAACTTTGGGGTGACTATACATCTCAACCTGCTCTCGTCGCGCCACCCAATCCCGGATGTACCAGTCGTATACTTTGTCGAACCGACGGCTGAGAACATTACCGCTATTTCCAACGATTTGACTAACAATCTCTACGACATCGCCTACGTCAACTTCCTATCGTCGGTTCCGCGGACTATCTTGGAGGACTTTGCGGCACTGACTGCTCAGAATAACACCTCTGAGAAGATAGCCCAGGTTTATGATCAGTATTTGAACTTTGTGGTTTCGGAACCGGACCTGTTCAGCTTGAACCTAAAGGATGTTTATTACACACTTAATTCGGCTCAGGCTGCTGACAGTGCTATTGAGCAAGCCATAGATAAAGTTGTCGGTGGTTTGTTTTCAGTAGCAGTTACTATGGGTATGGCCCCTCTCAGCCTTTACAGACTTCAACAGCACTGACTCCTACTTTCAGGATCTATTCCTATAATCCGTGCGCCTAAAGGCAACGCCGCCGAAATAATAGCCCAGAAGCTTGATCGCAAACTTCGGGATCATGTCCTTAATTCCCGTGATAACAATCTTTTCTCAACCCGAGCTGGCGTCACTGGCACCGCGCAGTCCCGTCCAGTCTTGATTGTCCTTGATCGCAATATTGACCTGATTCCCATGCTTTCACATTCATGGACATATCAATCACTTGTGCACGATGTGCTCAACATAGGGTTAAACAGGATCACGGTCGAGACAATTGAGGAAGGTGGGAAGGTCAGCAAAAAGAGTTATGGTCTAAATTCAAGCGATTTCTTTTGGGCCAAAAACGCAGGAGTACCTTTTCCACAGGTAGCAGAGGACATCGATGCGGAGTTGACTCGGTATAAAGAGGATGTCGCGGAAATCACTAAGAAGACTGGGGCTGCGTCATTGGAAGATTTACAGAAGTAAGGCTCACCATGCCCCACTGATTCTGGAAAATTTCTAATAGCCAGTGACGTCAGCTCTTCCGCCCATCATTTGAAGGCAGCTATTACTCAACTCCCACAGCTGCGCGATAGAAAGGCTGTCTTAGATATGCATATGAATATTGCTACCGCCCTTCTTAAAGGCATTAAGGAGCGTCAGCTGGATAACTTCTTCCAAATTGAAGAGGCTATCACTAGGCAGAATAAGGCCCAGCTACTAGAAGTCATCAACGATCCGGAGAGAAAAAACCCGGTTGACAAATTAAGAATGTTCATTATCTGGTATGAGAAATCTCTTAGTGTTCTATAGCCGTCATCTAATCTAGATATTAGGTATTTGAGCACAGAAAACGATGTCACCAGGGGTGATATGCAAGAATATGAGGCAGCCCTGAAAGGGGCTGGGTGTGACCTTGAGCCACTGGCCTACGTCAAGAAGTATAAACGCCAATCCATTCCCTTCAAGGAGATACCAGCTAACCCTAACTCCAGAGTCCGCGAAATTACTCGTATGACAATGATGGCATCAGCACCCTCTCAACCTGCCGCCCAGAGTGCCGGAGGCGATCTCTTCAAAGGTTTTAGTTCAATCTCCAACAGATTAACGGATCGCCTCAAGGATGCTGGTGCGCTCGGTGGTGGCTTTGAGAATCTGATTTCTGGTGTCAAAAACTTCCTTCCGGTGAACAAGGATTTGACAATCACCAAGATTGTTGAATCTCTGATGGATCCAACATCTTCGTCCACTTCGGCACTTGCCAAAACCGAAAACTACCTTTACCTTGATCCTCGTTCATCCACCTCTCGTACGGGACCGCCCGCCCGACTCGGACCAGACGGTAGACCAATCACTGGAGGACCTACTTTTGGCCAGAGGAGACAGGGATTTACGGAGGCAGTGGTATTCACGGTTGGTGGAGGCAACATGGAGGAATACGGCAATCTGCAGAAGTGGAGTAGAAGGGTAAATGACGCTAGCGGCGCAGGAGGCGCCAGGAGGAAGGTAGTCTACGGAAGCACTGAGCTGATTAGTGCGGAGAAGTTTGTGGGAGGGGAGTTGAAGCGGCTGGGCCAAGAAGGTTAGAAAAGTGTGCTTAACGCCAGATGAAAAACTAGGCGCATGAGAACGAAGAAAATAAATGGCCTGGAGATAGTTAATTTGCTTATTGAATTCTTCTGATGGGTGTTTTCTTTTGCTCCCTGTACTTCCGCGTTATTCTTAAAAATCACGCAAGTCCTTTTTGTCAATATTCTTTTTCTGAGATGCTAAGCTTTATTTGTTCAAATAATATACAATTCCAGTGCCTTGGTCAATTGTTCGCATAGTTACGCGGTAATTTGTCACAGGACATCACTCGTGCTATGTCAAGTTAACAAACAGTGATAACCACCAAGCTTTATGATACCCATCTACAGTAGCACTTTTAATTCCCAATGCAATTTATGGGCCAGTCCAACAATGCAGCAACAGCAAGGGAATAAGAAAGTAAAAACTCCTCAACTGAGAAAAGAGATCATGAAAATATTACATCCGGTCTAGCCCTCCTTCGCGACAGCATTCTTAGCCTGAGTCCACATATACTCCATTCTAGCCCTCTCTAGCCGCTCCCTAGCCAGCGCGTCGCTGGGCACCCGCTCAGTAGTAAATCTCTTGAATCCCTTCTGCCGAACCTCGCCCTCCCAAACCAGCGTGCACATATTCTTCGTCATGTCGACCGCCTGCCCTTCTTCATCGGCCCCCGCATCGCCCTCAACTCCCTTACTCCCTTCTCTAGCGGTGATGCTCTCCTTCCAGTCAATCCTGTTCACCATCAGCTTGCGAAACTTTGTGATGGAGTGGATCCCGCCCTCTACGATGACGAGATTGAATTTCGGGTTGAGGATGCAGATCCCCGTCAAGGCCAATTGCTCCGAGTTGATGTTGATCTTGTACCTGTGTCTCCCGTTTGCTAATGTCTCAATACGGAAGACGAGGACGTGGACGCCACGGGCCAGATCCTTCTCTTGGTTTGCGGCGAGTTTCTCGTGGCGTTGTTCTTTCGTTAGTTTGCGCTCTTCGTTCGCTCTCAGGTGGCCCTCGTGGCGTTCTTTGATTTCGCGGTTCACACGCGCTTCCACCGCCGTGGGGTCTTTCACGGCTTCTTCGCCGAGGACTCGCATTAGGTTCGATTTCTTGATCTTCGGCGGTGGTGGGGGCTCTAGGCCGAGGCGGACCTTCGCTTGCTTTTCTTTCAGGGCTTCGGCGCGGCGCTGCCGGCGGACTTTCTTTTGCTCCTTTTTGGTGAGGGGGAAGGGCTTCATTGGCGGTGCGAGCTGGTCCTGTGGTGGAGCAAGGAGGACCGGGTGTTGGACGTAGTGTGTCACTATTGTGTCGGCGGTGGAGATTAGGAGGGATTCTGGGGTTATTGCTTCGTATGAGGGGGCGGTAGTGAGGCCTTGGTCCCACCACTCGATTTCGGGGGGTGGTTCACGCTGCGGTGGTGAATCAGCAAGCTTATATATATATGAGGAGTA
>PYWC01000032.1:1066780-1086591 GCA_003182015.1 Tuber magnatum | reverse complement strand
CCCCTCCTCCCCTTTCTGCTCTATATCCCTTCTCACCAACCTCCCTCCCTGTAGAAAAAATCCGCCGAGGTAAACCGCAAAGAAGTCTACGCCGAGCGTCGCCGTCAAGTCGTGGATCCCTCAGAAACCTCCCGGCTAAACCGCAAGCGCGACGAGGCGGAATTCAAACTTGCTAAGGCCGAGGCAGAAGACGACGGGGAGGACTTTGAGCGAAAGAGAGCATGGGACTGGACCATTGAAGAAAGTGAACGCTGGGACAAACGCATGGAGAAGAGAAAGAAGCATGTTGAGGACGTTGCTTTCCAAGGTTTGCCGCACCGTCGCCTAGTATAGCATAACGATGGGCGCATGGCGAACTGGCTAACACTATCATGGCGACGAGCAGATTACACCCAAACCGCCCGCAAAATCTACAAAAAGCAGCTCCGCGAATTACAGCCAGATCTCGAATCCTACGCCGCCGAGAAGGCAAAATTGATCCGCGACGGGACCATCGTCGAGACCGAGGATGGAGAATTGATCGCTGTGGACCGCGATGGGGAGTTCTACGCCGACGCCAACTCCCTCGGTTTCATCGATAACAAGCCCAGTAAAGGTGCCATCGATAGGTTAGTCGGCGACCTTAAGAAAGCCGAAGACGCCCGCATGCGCAGACGCAAGGGCGGTGATGAGGAGGACGTTACCTACATCAACGATAAGAATAAGCAGTTCAATCAAAAGTTAGCGAGGTATTACAATAAGGTATGTTCCGTTGATACCCTGCTTATTCACTCCACAGAATAGATGCTGATGTGCGGGTTTAGTATACTGGGGAGATTAGAGATAGCTTTGAGAGAGGCACCATGGTTTAGAAACAGGATTGTTGTTCGTGGCAGTGGCTTAGCCGGCGTAGTGGTTGGAAACGACACATCGAGGGGGTTAGTTTGTGCCCTTTGTTGATAGTGTTTGCTCCATAGATCCCAGGGAATAATCTATGTGGGTTCCTTCGACGCTGTGGTTTTGCTGTGGGCAGTGATGATAGACTGTAACGCGGGGGCTTGTATGCTATAACCGGTGGGAAAGGATACTCGAAGAAGAAAAAATAATTAATAGCTCTTAACCTACGGGATCGGTAGAAGCTCTGATTCGAGTGCTTAATTATCCCCGTGAGCCATGCTTTACAACCGTTCCCCCGACCCTGCCTCAGAATGCCACCATCATATCACTTCATCAGGACTTCTGCATCAGTACGTAAACCGTCTAGAAGGCTCAAACCCCGATTTCGCGATTCTCGAGAAGCATCTCCCTGCTTATGCTCGGGCAAAGACTCTAGGGCTCAGGAAGGGGGGGGAGCTATTTCACGAGCATGTATCATAGTAGTTACGCAGATCTCATGACGGCGCCGACTATTAGGATATCACGAAATGCTTGCATAAACCTGTTTGCTTCTATCGCAGCAACTACATGAATTCCCAATAAAAGAAATTGAAACCCCATCCGTTATTTTTCATCCATAAGCCCGCGAACATTGAAGAAAAAAGTGTTTAGTACAAACGCTTGGGAGGAGACATCGAGGCTTTCTGTAGAAAATTTAGCAATCCGCTACCAGAACTGCTCGGAAACAGAGCAACATACGATAGTCAAGGACCCAACGTTCTGCCACCCTTTCTTTAACAGCGAAACCAAGTAGTTGATAGCAAGCATGATATTTCCGATCAAGTGGTCCTCACTCATGCCAACATTTCCAACGGCAACACCTAAGCAGAGAACCTTCTTGAGTTGGAACTTGATGGTGCACTTGACGTCGTTGACCTTCTGGGCCAAATCTTCGGCGTGGGAAATGGGAGTGGGGAACTTTCCAGCCTTGGATAAACCGGGTCCGAGGAGACGAGGAATCTGCTTGATGAGCTGCTCGGAGGCGACGAAGGCGTCGTACTTGCGGGCGAGCTTCTTGATGAGCTTCTTGTTCTTGTTAAGCTTCTTCAAGTCGTCAACAGACATGGACTCGAAGCCGTGGTGCTTCGCACGATCGATGTCGTGTTGGTCTCCAAGGATACTAAACCCGCCATTCATCTAGAATCAGTTTGCTGCTCTTGACCTTCTTTTTTTTCTTCCCTTCGTTGTTTCCGCCATCAAAATAATTCAAGGGTCAATAGAGGAATTAAATCTTCACCAGATGGACATGTTTGGTCGGGGAACCTGGGGCAATTTGACGGTTCCGGAGAAACGCTTGTCACGCATGGGATCATAGTTCTTGAGCCCAATTTGGAGCTCAACGGTTTCGAGGAAGTTCCTCTTCTTCTCATTTGTAGAGTATTCCAACAACTCCTTTACGTTTCCACGCACTCCGGCTGCAAAACGGGGCAAATTAGCGATTTTGTTTAATAGCTTAATTATGACGGGAAGGTTGACAAACCGACTGTGATTTTGGACATGGTGAATCTGTCTTCCAAGCGAATTAATCGTTGGTGAGGAATTTGTGGAATGTTGAGGAGTGTTTGCACAGTGAGTCTGGAGAAAGTTGGAGGGGTGAATTTTACAAGCGTTCATGGATTGTGCGTGCGGAAGACTTGGCGGTTGACAGTCACAGATTGTTCAGATTAGGTAACGGAGGCCACTCACCTTAAGGCTCATACATGTATGATCACTCGGCTAGCTTAGCATAGCTAACTCGCGCCCCTAGGATCTAGTCGTATGTACGGCCTCCTGAACAATGACAGGCAAAATCCAGGAGTTGCAAATGATCAGAAAGTATATTGGGTCCAAATGTCCAATCCCTATCGCTGAACAAAAAGCTATCGACATAACACTTCCTAGAATAACGACCTATGCACAAGTAACAAGTACAGAAAAGCACAAGCATCAAACCCAATATCTATCGTCCTTTCCACAAATAGCTCTATACAAGAAGAATAGGAACCTCACCGTAATCGCAACAATCCCTGAAACAATAGTGATCTGGCTGATAGCTTTCCACGCCAACCCTCCCTTCTCCCCTTCGTCCTCCACCTCTCTCCCAGCCTCACCCTCCCCCCCCCCCACACGCTTCTTCTTCTTCTTCTTCCCTCCCAGGTTTCCTTTGTTTGCTACCTACTCATCATAGTTTTTGCCGGCGGGGCTAACGTCGCAATTTTCTTGGGAGCGTAATCGGGAACAAATCCACCGGGGTGATGCACTTGCTCAATTCCCAACTCCGCTGCGAGGGCAAGGATATCCTCGTGAGAATCGAGGTCCTCCACACCCTCGCCAAATGCGTTGATAGAAGGCTCAGCCGGCGCAGAACTACTTATCTTTGAGAACTCCCTGGGGCTGCTGTCTGCGGTTGAAGCCGCGGTAGGGGAGCCTGATTCCGTGGGTGTCGCGGCGATGGGGGTCAGGACGGGAGCATGCTCTCCGGTTAAAGTAGAGGCATTGTGATATGTCACTGGCCGGGGCAAGAGGGGTGGTGGCACCAGCGTCTCTTCTGGGTTGATGTTTAAGGCTTGGGATTCAGCGGTTGATTTTTGGGCCTGTGCTCTCATGCCGCCTAAGTGGACGAAGCTTCTGTGCGAAGGGATAGATGGAATAGGAGTTTCTGCAGAATGTTCTCCCCCGGATTTGGCGGCTCCGTCTTCTTTCTTTCCACTAAGTGTTGGCATAGATTCCCCAGCATTCACCGGGTCCCCCACAGTAATAATGGATGTCGAATAGATAGTAATTGTGCTCGGAACACCTCCAACATTCTGTGCCGAAACTATGACTGTAACCTCACTTGTCTCCCCAGTAGCCGTGGCCTCGGAGCCCGTGGCTCGCATAGTCACCGTCTCAGTGCTCCCGGGAAGTACAACAGTCCTAGTTTCCATGGTTACCGTAATGGCTCTCTCAGGTTTAACGTTCTAGCCAATATTGATCGGGCCGAATATTCCGTCGGAAAGACCGGTGTCGACACCCTTAGCCGTGACAGTTACCGTTGAGGTGACGGGTTCCGATTGGGCTCCTCCTACGGCGGCGGCGGGACCAGGAGCAGTGACTGTTATCGTAGTTGGAGGATCGCAGAAGTCTCCAGGACCAGAGCCGTAGATCGGAGGATCACCGAATTGAGGAGACTGATCAGTCGAACGGGGGTGGTTACGGTAATGGCTATGGGGGCGGATTCGTCCGATTAGTTTGTTAGGAAGGGGCGCTGGTGCAGTATATTGAACAAAGGGGAGGATGAACAGGAGCTGTAAGGTTTGCATACTGGAATTTCGGTCCCCGGTGTGTTAGGCAATTACTTGAGGATGACGGGGTCTTCGAAAGGTAGTGAGTACTGACGCTCCTTATACACAGAGCCGGAGTAGGAATTGTGAAAGTCGTGAGCTGGATACCTGGTGGCTGGTGGAGTGCCTAGAGGTTGGCTGGCGAGAGAGCAGCAGCGAAGGATAGATCGTGAGGTTGGTAAATCGCACGTTTCTGGAGTCTAAGGTCTGCCTCTTTCAGGTACCCTACACGGAATATCCGCATCAAATGGCACCATCTAGCCTCCCAAATACAGTGCCAGTGCCGCTCTGGCATCTCCAAGAGGCGGTTCAAATGCCCGAGTATGAGCCAGTGATTGGAGTTGAAATATGAATAACATTTCCCCACCACCAATATGATATCGGTACCCTTCTCCCTGGCATTCTTTAAGCTCCTGTGAGCAAGGTGGATACAAAGTGGACATCTATTGCTTCAGTTCAGCTCGGGCTAAGGAATGAGTTTCCGGCAGGATGTTGGTCGCATTCGGCCTGGTAGTACCGTGCCTGCAGTGTGAGGAACGCAATGGCCAGAAATGATACTCGAGTACCGATACCAGGTGTTGTGTCGGTTCGGTGAATGGGTCCTACGACGGGGCAGCCCGAATGGCTTAACTTTATGCATGAACGAGATGATAAGGGGATGCATATGCGGCTCTTTTTCACTATCATGCCCTTTTTCAACGATTCCGTGCCTCTTCCCCAACCACTTAAATTTAATGGTGGGAATGCAGCGATAACTCTACCCGAGCACAGCAGAATACCGGTACAGGAGGAGTATGCCATGGGAGGGTGATCCAAGAGAAGAGGAGTGAAAGAGTTAGGGAGACATCTCATGCCCGCACCGTTTCGCCTCACCAAAACTCACTCGGATCAGCACTTCTTTTTCCGTTCCGCTTTGGTGCGACGTGCGTCACCCTTCGTCTCGTCTTCCCTCACTTCCTCGGCCCACGCTGACAGATCGCCAGAAGCCCTCTCTCTCATCCTCTCCCGCTTCCTTTCCTTCTTTCTTTTGATATCCTTGGGTTCACTCCTCTTTCTCTCCCATTTCTTACGTTGGCGACCTCATCTTTCTCCTCCTATCCCACCGTGGTATCTCTCTTTTTGTTGTCACCATGGCTAATGCCTCTCCTCCTCCACCTCCCTACTCTTCCTCCTCTTCGTCCGCTTACCCACCGAGACCTTTAAAGTCCGCTCTCCGGTCGCGCCAGCAAAAGCCCCCGGAAGTACTTGAGCGAGAGCGGGCACTTCTCGCTCGCCTCCCAGCCGCTGACCTGTCAAGAGAGAAGCCGATCCGTAACTTTCTTGCAACACGTTTCTACAAGTTTGTTCTTCTTACCATTCATCTACTTTTCGGCATATACCTGAAGCTCCGGTGGGCCTACCACAACATTCTCAACCGCGGGCTCTCTATTCTTTATTACCACCACCGAACGCCGCAGCTGATACGGAAAGACGTGAAAGAACTGGAGGAACGGGGAAAGCTGCCGGAGCATGTTAGCGTTATTTTGGAATATGAAAGGGGGGGGCTGGACACGCTTATCGATGAGGTCTCTGAGATCAGTTGTTGGTGTGCAAGCGCTGGGATCAAAACCCTGAGTGTTTATGAGCAGACTGGTGCGCTCGCTAGTTATTATTGCACGTGTATATGGCTTACAGTACTGTATAGGAATTCTCAAATCCTACATTTCCACATCCCACCGTTCGATTTCTCAGAGGCTCCATAGCTATTTCGGAAGGTCCCGGCCGAGGCTTCGAGTGCATGCACCTCCATTGTCCTCTCTTCACGAGCCTGGCGGGGAGGGCAGGGAGGTTGACTTGGAGGTTATCTTTATTTCCGAAGAGGATGGCAGGGAGTCACTGGTTGATTTGACCAAGACATTGTGCGATATGGCCCAGAGGGGGAAGATAGCTTCAGAGGATGTTAGCGTTGAATTGATTGATGCCGAAGTTACTGGTATGCTTGCTCCGCGAAAATGTGATAGGTGGTGTGATAGGTACTGATGAGCTCTAGAAAACACCATTTCCGAGCCTGATTTGTTAATTTTGTTCTCCCCCTCAGTTGTTTTAAGAGGCTACCCTCCATGGCAAATACGGTTAACAGAGATATTGTAAGTTCTTTCCACTCTTGGATAAAGGAACTCGACAGCTAACATACCTGCAAAGCCATGTGCAAGACAACTCAGGGGTTGGCTATCAAGTCTTCCTTAGGGCATTACATAGATTCGCAAAAACAGAGATGCGTTTCGGGAGGTAAAAACGCCTTGCCAACCGCCCTTATTCCTCTTCCCTTCTTTACTCTCTTCCGCTCTCTTCTCTCTTCTTTTGGGCCGACGGGCTGCCTTTGAGCGTATATATCACATATTTTTCCTTTTTTTCTTCATACAGGAAAGAGTAGGGTGGTTTGGGTTCAGTCGGTAGTGGTTCCTTCATAGACTTCTGGCTTTTTCATTTCATTTGATTTGCTTGGGGTAGAATACCGGTAATAAGAGCCGCGTGGATACCCAGGTTAATTTACGATTATGGGATTTCCGCGACTTGTCACTATCGTGCCAGGGGGTTAGACACACAGGTGACAAGGTTGCTTCGGCCTTGTTTGTCGGTGTTGGTAAAGGATCCTCCTTGTGATTGCTTAGATGTGCGGAAAGACGTTCACAAAAGATCACTCATTCCGGTTCCATGGGCCCAGTACTGTGTGAGGTACGCTGCGATACCAGTACCGAGGGTAACGTTCCCAGCCCGTTGAGCGGAGCGTCCTAGAAATTTAGAATGCCCATTAGAATATCATTTTGGATTTGGAAATGCTCCGCAAATCAAATGGTAAAGTTTTGCAATCAATTAACTGTAGATAGAATCCAAGGTTTCGCTGTTCGTATTTTACCATCTTCCATGGGTTCATGCTGGTAATGGCTCCTGATCCCAAAAACCTGGTTCCCTGACACTTCGTAAATTAGCAGCACCTGCCAAGCCAATTTTCCCTCCTGGCACAACTTCACGTCCCCCAGCCAGTCGTCTACCGGCAACTACTCCATACCCAGGAATCCTCCAATCAGCCACTGCCGTCCACATCACTGCTCTCGAAACGTCTCCACCTTCTTTCCCTACTCCACCGCTCATTCATGGACCGCTCACCACCACGAGCTCCCCGCGGCGGCGGTCGTCGTGGTTGGGACAGAGACCGTGACCGCGAAGACCGTTACGGGAGAGACTACCGGAAGCGCAGCCGCAGCGGAGGCCCGGACCGACGATACACTGCACGAAGGAGGAGTCGAAGCCCCGATAGAGGTACTATTCCTGTTACCCATCTTTCCCAAGCTCGCCTCATCGCTGACAACCTATAGGTGACTACCGCCGAGACAGAGACAGAGATAGGGAGAGGGGTGGAGACCGCGGCGGCCGACCTCGAGATAACGACAGAAGGGTCCGCTCTCCCGAACGCCGCCGTCGAAGCCGTTCCCCACGCGGCAAACGTTCTCTGCCAACTCGCGATCGCACCCGCTCTCGCTCCCCTGCTACTACCACTGCAAAGCCAGATGCTAAAGACCCCGAACGCACCTCCCCGGGACGATCAAAGCGTAGCGTTGAGAGGAGTGTCAGTGCAGATGGGGATGCTACTGCCCCGGTGGCGGTAGCAGCGGGTGGGAACGGCGACGAGATGGAGGGAGTCGTGGATGACGAGGAGGCGCAGATGCAGGCTTTGATGGGATTCGGTGGCTTCGGGACCACCAAACAAAAGAAGGTTCGCGGGAATGATGTTGGGGGCGTGTATAAGAATAAGCCGACGAAGTATCGGCAGTATATGTATGCTTTGTTTAGCCCCTTTTTAGGGGTTTTTTTTTGTTGGTTTTTGAGTTTAGCGCTAATTTTAGTATAGGAATCGTCCTGGGGGATTTAATAGAGCACTTTCGCCTTCTTAATACACCGTCGGTGATGAGCTTCTGCGTTGAAGGCCATTGGTCAACGGATTCTCGTCCGCGGGCCATCATCACCGGACTTTCCGAACCTCAGCCAGAGATTCTTCGGTAGTCTTCTGTTGTCACCAATCTGGTAACTGGACCTTGTGTACTATTATTTATTTCTTTTGCAAGCGGTGTTTTTTTTGTTTTTTCACCATCATACATAAAAATTTTCTTGCTTCAGTTTGACGCCTGCGGTGATGGTACTGCCCCACACATTCGATCGGTCATTCGCGAGGGTTGGGATTGGAATAGTCTTGTCCGTTTTCTTCTTTAGGTTTTGCTTTTAGCCATTTTTCCGGCCGGCGAGGGGTGAAAGGCACGGGTGGAAGCGAGTAGTATACCGGCACTAGATGGAGAGCGGAGTGGATTATGGTTGGAGACTGAGGAGCTAAATGATGCTCTGCACGTTTATGGAATGGCAGTCAGTATAGCGGAGGGATTAGAATGTTATACAGTACTACGGTTTGGGCGCCGGTTGTTTATCAATGGAATCTGGAGATTCTGTTGGGTTACCTTTCACTGCAGCCACTTGAGCGCGTCTGGGTCGATCTAAACGCGATCATCGTTTCTCACTCGCGTGTCTTATTTCCAAATCTTAGTTTGGCTGTTTGGAGGGATGCCCTTGGGTGCGGATACCGGGTTCTAGTAGTCCGCTGGCGACCAGAAATAACTCTTGAAAGCACATAATGTGTGATATTATAATCTGTTTCTCGCTAAGTTAGCTCACAAGAGATGATCATTCATGTCACAACTTGGCCCCCGGATACCCCACTTCATCCTCCAAACGCCTTGGGTACTGTTCACAAATTAGGTGCCTGTAATACAAACCCCACTAATGCACGCTGCTGAATGTGCAGACCCCTCTCCCCTTCCCTCTTGTTGACACACTGAGACCTAAACATGGCACAAAACCCCCGTCGGTCTCCACCCACTCATCACTCCCAACCCTAGTCTTAGCATAGAACACCCCTGCAGGATCGGATCCCTCAGGCTCTTGGAAAGCAACCGGGATAATGCGACCTATAAAAGCTCCGCTGGGAGTTCGGGTTATTAACCACTGCTTCGAACAAATACGTGCCAGTTCCCGGGGCGATCTTCACGATCTCCTCTAGGCGCACCCGAGTATCTCTCAACATGTCTACCATACCAGAGCAGGGTGCTGTCACTGGGTACGACGTACCTGGTGACGGGGTGTAGGCAGTTCTGACGCCAAGAGGGTCCGCGCTATTGATTGGGGTAGAGTCTGGATTTGTATGATACTAGTAGCGCTAGTTCCTCTAGCACGATAGGATCACCCATATCCGAGGCCCTGATCTCAGTAAGCCACTCCCAGTATGATACCTAAATTAGCTAGTCCTCGCTGAAGAGTGGAGAGCCTCTCAAATTCTGCGAGGAAACCTGCGCCAAGGGAGAGAGGGAGATATCATAGCAAAAGTTTACGAGTTTGTTCTTCCGAGGCTTCCGACTATCATAAGCCAGCCGGCACACATGAGGGGGAGGGCTGGGGGAGTTTTTTTCCTTCCCTCCCGCGAGCGATAGTCGAGAGATCACTCGGCTTTGTTTTCACTATCCATAAGTCACCATCTCTTGTCCGCCTGCACGGACATAAAAGCTTTAGAATGTCAAAGTTCCGACACAGAATGGTGGGTGAGTATTAATTAACCTACCAGTTTTCCAATTATGTTCTTTGATGATGTAATCCCCCAAGCGCCCTTAACCGTGTCCTAGGGGGTTGGGTTAGAGACATATCTAAATTCAGGAGCATCGGGAGGTTGGTCTCTCCACCTAGTATCATATATATCATAGGTGTCTTGTGGTATAACCCCCTCGAAATAAGCTGTGAGAGAAAACTCATCAATCCTCACTCGGTGGCTTGGCGGTTGGTTGATTGGTTGCCCATATTATGATATAATTAATTCTTTAAAACTACATTGTGGTCTTAATAGTTTTTCTTGTAGAAGATGTAACCCCCATTCCCTAGGAATCGCATGTTACCTTAGAGGTAGTATATACGTCCAACCTAGTTGTGGACATCTATATAAGCTTAGTCGGTTTCAGTTCCAGTAAGTCTGTTTAGATTAGGGGCAGTTCCGTCCACCATTAAACTAGATTTTCTGCTGAATTTTTTCTTCAATTTGCAAAAAGGGAAGCAACTTGAAACAAGTCGTGAGTGAGGCAATTCTATTTATCTGGGAGATGACAGGACAATAGCTGGGGGGACAGAGGTGATAATTGTCTGTCCAGAAACTTTGGGCCACGGAGTCCTAAGGATGACAACCTTTGTCTCAGGAGTTTTCAACACAGA
Source organism: Tuber magnatum (assembly GCA_003182015.1). NCBI lineage: Eukaryota > Fungi > Ascomycota > Pezizomycetes > Pezizales > Tuberaceae > Tuber > Tuber magnatum. The sequence continues at coordinate 1,076,095 of PYWC01000032.1, read as the reverse complement.
AAAAGTGGATTTGAGGGAAAGGGGTTAAATAACTCCGTGTCCCAGACCACAAAGCCCTTTATGTATTGGAAAATCGGGTGGGTTATGATTTGCACCTTTTCGGAAAAGTCCTCCCTTCAATACCAGTGTCTTAAAAAAGTATATAATAGATCACATAGTGATAGTGGCTTTTCGTTAGCCCTTCCGGTTACTTACCATCAAATTACGGGTAACAGTATGGTATTAGGGGTATCCAAAGTTAAAAGAGAAGTTTTCAGTAAACTTAAATGCTGAATCTTGCATTAGGGTATGATACTTTATATGATCAGTCAATAGTGTTGATTTGAATACCCCTACTGCACCGGTAACGCGAGTTTACGGATTGCTGGTATGATACCGTATCACATGCAGTGTCCAAAAAGCCTTGTGCCTTATCGCCAAGAAAGGAGGGTAACTACATCAGATTTACCACTTGGACATCTCGTTTACTCTTACCCTGCTTCCGCCCGTCCCCCTCTGCATCTCTACTCGAGTACACTTTCTTTAGCATCGCGGCCATAACACGATACTGCCCTTGGCCTAGGGCGTTCAAATACCAGATGCCGCCATGCGCTTCACCCTCTTTCACTTCTTCTACTCAACCTCCTTCACGGTCCTCTTCCTCCTTCTAGCGATCCTTGTCCTGATCACTCCAGCCGACACCATTGTTCAAGCTCTCATACGAAACGTGAGGATTAACAATGTATTCATAGTTGCCGGCTGCTACGTTCTTACAGCCCTAATCGCACTAATAATCTACATTTCTCGAATTTACAGTGTCAGGCGTTTGATGGCCGATATTCCCAAGTTCTACGCGCCCGTAAAGAAAGGTCACTTGAGGGCTCAGGTGCATAAGGCTGTCACGGCGAATTTGAGTCGGAGCGCGGTTATCGCTGCACAGAGTCGACCGAGGGAGGGTGAGGAGGGGGTTTGGGGGGAAATCATGCATCCGGGTTGGTCCGGCGGAACCGGGCAGTTGCCGAATGTACAGTACTTGTCAGTTGTCAAGGAGTTACCAAATTTATTAGAGATGGAAGCGTTATCCTTATGCGCCCCTGAGTCCCCGAGGGGTGGGCTCAGGACTTCTACGCCGAATGGACCCGAGGAGATTACCGCGCCGAATCAGGAAGTGGTTAAACGGCAGCCACATATGTCGTTCAGAGCTTATTTGAATCACTTGGCAGCGGTGGGCTATGTGCGACAGGATGTTGCAGATTTATTTATGGCTAGATATGAACGCGCTCGCTTCCGGAATCAAGGTGAAGGGATTGAAGAGAAGGAATTCATGGAGCTCATGCACATTTTTGCTGGATTATTGAAGACCCTGGGGGATGACTTGTTCCTCGGCTCTTCGTCTACGCCCTCGCGCCATCGAAACTGGGAGCCCGGGGACGAGGATTCGAATGACGAGGACCATCGAGAGCGTATAGAACTCGAAAGACGGGATAGGTACAACAGCTCTGGATATGAAACGACGAGTACGGAACCCGAGCGAGGAGAGGGGTTGCGGTCCACCCCCGATCGCCCAAATGACAACTTGGTCGCCGGTGCACGAAGAGGGCGAACCGGAACAATTGGGTCGACAAATATCAATGTGCGCAGAAGTACGACCGCCACTACTGCAGGAAGCATAACAAGTCCTGAAGATAACGGGATAGAAATGGTGTCACTGAGGCCGAGGGGTGCCAGACGGTCGAGTGTAAGAACGTCGGCGGGGACTTTTGGTTGACAAGTACATAATAATGTTGGAATCCTCCTTTCTCCTTTGTGTTGTGTTGGTCTGCATCTAGGGGTTTTTTTTTTTTTTGCTTAGATTCATGTTTTCCCTTTTCATAGCATTGAAGTCTGGCGTTTGGGTTTTCATGTTTGGAGCGCGCATGCTCCTGCCGTTTAATACTTTTGTTCAAACTCGGCTTCGCGTCTTCTGTGTTGGTTTCTTTATGGCTTTGTAATATATATCATGTGATATGGTGTCTGGGGTAAGTGAAGTGCTAAGCACATTTTGTCTTCCGAGGGGATCAAACACTCCTCAAGCTGATCAAGATCTTTCACAATGCTTGACCGTTCCTATCTGCTTCTCACAGACTGCACTACACTCGTAGGTGAGAGTAACACTCTCAAAATTCCTGCAGACAATTCTTTGGGTGTCCCGGAAGGTTTCCCAGATGCGTGCTCTTCGTTCGAGTGAACAGCCATGCCCAACCACGCTTCGGCTAGCATCGCCCGTCCCTCGACAGTGCAGCCCGTCATCTCTTCGGCACTTGAATGTACTTTAAGTTTACCCGAAAGCTTTCGCCGTGCGCCAGAGCTAAAAAAAAAAAAAATTCATCAAAAGTTGGTACCACGGTTACACGCTGGCTCCCCCTCCCAATTCACCATATTGGTCAACCAGGTGCAGTACTCGAGTACAGTACTTTGTGCGACCATATGGTATTCTCATCGGTGCATTCCGGAACCATGGCATTTCTCGCACTGGAAGGTAACCGGACCAATTTCGTCGACCCCCCATAGGTGCTGTTAAGATGGGGCGCACACTGGTGGGCGATTGGTTCGCTAGCGGGACGTGCTCCGGGGCTCCCACACGAGGAGCTTCCTCCGCTCGTCGAACGGTGGGGCTTTAGCGAGTGATGCCTTGCGATTTATTAATACTCTTGTCCTTTGAGGTCTATTCTGCTCCGAACCTTTTCCGATTTTATTATGATACGTGTTGGTCTGCCCGGGGTTGGTGGAGCTGTGTCGTGATGGGAGCGATGGGATCATGTTACTAGCAGATATCCGAGTGATATATATGCGTTACTATGATACGTGGAGAACTGGTGAGGATATTTGAAAGTATTTCCTATTATTAGGCTTGGTGGTACCTGAATAGCAAGTGCTTTTCGAACGAGTGGTGATTGGGAATCACGCACTGGGTTTTTCGAGCGGGTTCGTGGTAAAAAGCGATTGACCGAATCGGCCCAGTGCAGTTACCGTCGGAGTTCCCAACATGTTGGATTGGTGAGTTAGACCCCTGGGAGTTGGAAAAAAAAAAAAGTTTATCCCGGGACCGTAGCGGAGCGAAAGGTTAAGATCCCTTAGACCGTTTTCAAGCACTGCCGCTAAGAATGGGTTAGGTGAGTAGTCCAGGTGATAGCCGGGACTATAGCTAGAAAGAGTTAGGCTAGCAACCATAATGACTATGATGCAACAACCATTTGAGCCGAGAAGAGACTTGAGGATGGTCAACAAGCCTACCAACCCTGGGTCAAGGGCTCAAGAACAGACAGAACGACAAATGTGTGAGGGGACTGGGAAAGGTGCCAGAGAGTGAACTGGTAAAGAAACCGGGAAACACACCAGTGGAGCGTATCCGAGTAAGGGAACGGGCTGTCAGTGGGGAACCGTCGGCAGAAAGAACTGGGAAATAATGGATGATGAAGACTATGCAAGTGATAGCAGTGAGGGCGAGGTGGAGTTTGAAGGAAGGGGCCGGCAGCTAGGTGAATCCCAGGCTGCTGATATCCTAGAAAATCAGGATATTGCCGACCATGAGGAAGTGCCAGATCCCCAGGCAGCCTGACAAGAACTTCGTCCAAACAACCTCCCTCCCGTACTACATCTAGAAGCCTATGAGCATCCTCAACCACGCCATAATCGAGCTTTACATCTCTCTTTATTTTTTTCCGGCCACTATGATCCGATCCATAATCCCAATCCATGGCCGCTTCGCTCTCTTGATTTTTTTCTGCTCTTTTTTGATACAGAAACCTTTGAGACTCTTGCTTCTAATACAAATTTGTATGCAAGAGAAAAGGGAGCAGGAGAAGAAGGCAGTCGAAGGTGGTATCTAATGAAGGGAGCAGAGTTAATGATTTTTGTTGGGCTGGTTATTTATATGGGAATACATCATTCAAGTTCGGTGTTGGACTATTGGAGAAGAGACAGGCTAGCTCCACTGCATAAGTATATTTTCCCATACCTGTTTTCTTCTCTTAGCCTAAACTTTCAGGAATAATGAACTCACCTCAGCTAGTTATGCAGCAGTCTGGGTGAGTTCAAGTTCGTTATATCTGAGATTGCTTAATACTGACATTTGTATAGCATTTGCATGTCGGTTCTTTTATCCTATTTCTTCCCCATATGTTAGCATAGAGATGCTCTTCTCTTAATACTCCGCCAGACTTGCTACCATATCTTGCTTCTATTCCGGTGTCTGTTGTTGTAAATCATAGTTGTATAGGTAGCTAAAATGTATAGGATTTTACATTATATGGCCCAGCTCCGATTCGAACAATTGAAATGATACTTCCGTGTTTCTCCGCCCATTGAGCACCTTCCGCGAAGACAGTGGTTTGACAAGCTAGAGCCACTGTCATCGAACCTGCAGCGCCGATACCAGCAATATTGTACTCCAGCTACCGAAGTAGCTGTCGATGAGATGATGGTACGGTTTGTAGGGCGTTCGGTTCATACCGTAAGAATGCCGAATAAACCTATCCCACAGGGGTTCAAGGTACTCGCTCTCTGTGAGCACGGATATACCTATTCCTTCATCTATACCTCACGAGTAGATCAATTTTCTGGAGTTGAGCACAATTTACAGAATCCAGATGATGAATATCATCTTCAACTCAGTCCTACTTCACGAGCTGTATTTTTTCTAGCTACTCAACTTCCCTACCAGCAATACCGTTTTCTTCTTTTTTGTGACAATTACTTCTCAAACATACCTCTCTTCCAAGCCCTTCGAAACTCCAAAATAGCTGCCTGTGGAACCATCAGGCCCAACTCGGCAGAGTATCCTACAGTATTAAAGCTTAATAAGTACAAGACAATTTTACCTTAGGGCACAGTATCAGGAGTTATTCCACCAAATCGTCAAGTTCTTGCCATAATCTAGCAAGATAAAACCTTAGTTAGACTGCTAACTACTGCACATGATATGCAACCAAACCCTGAAAATTATACTACTCGTACACGACGCCGTCCCCACCGTCCCAGAAACCGCACTACCTACTGAGATCTGATAGATGAGGTTTGGGGTGAATTACCAGTACGGGAACTGGCTCTACCTACAGCTACAGTAGACTATAACCTACAAATGAGAGGGGTTGATATCGCCGATCAGCGGCGTAGTTATTATTCTACCCAGCTCCGGGTTGTAAGAACCTGGATGCCATTATTTTTCTGGCTACTCGACACCAGTATTATTAATTCCTTTCTAATCACGCAGCAACATATGGGAGAACAGCGAACACGAACCTCCTGCTGGTAGACCCATTCACGATTTCGGGAGCGTCTAGCTTGGGACCTTATACAGGAAGGCTTTCACCAACTTAATCCTGTTCGTATCCAGGAACTACACCTACTCGAAGTCACTCCACCAAATATACCTCACCCTAATGGCCATAACTGCCCTGGTGTTACTCCTAGAGGGAATAACTCTCAGAGCCGTGCTAGAGGGTATATCACGAGATTCACTACCCTGCCTACTATGCGAAAGGATCCAGTCAGTTACAAGCTTGTACGAAATTCTACTCAGCCCAGAGCACAACCCCAATACTGCATTTTATGCTGCTTCCTCTCCAAGGCTTCTGCTCAACCTCCATCATCCTCAGCCCTAAATGGCCCCGAGCCTACTATGTCTCCTTTGTCTACTACATCTCCTCATACTCCTAATTCTCACAGACCCACCCCAAAGCTAAGGCGAACTCTTTTTATATGTAGCTATTGTGAAATTTCTGGATTTCCTGTACCCCTCTGTAAGGATTTTTGTTTTACGCGTTTTCATTCTATGGATTGAGATACTACAGTCGCTTGAACAGCAAAGTTCAGCCGTACTACTATTGGAAATGAATCCACGCAATCACATTTGCAGTTTTTTCTCTTTTTTCCCAAGTCAGAGGAGGAAATTTCAGACTACCTTTGCACTGTCTAGCATCCGAGAAACAATTTGTTGTGTATTTGTTGCCTTCTTCGCTTGCATTTCCTGCGTTTAAATCTACAGATCTGGCTTTTCTCATTGTGTATTAGCCATCGCCGATCCTCCTCTTAGGGCCACGCTAAAAGTGAGTGAAAAATGCGGGACAGGCAAAGGGATATCGTATCATACCCGGCACCACCACCACACTAAGTATAATAGGAGGAGGATGCCATTCCCCTCTCAAGCGTGAAATAAAATCCCCCACCAGACCCTCCCCTCCCCGCTATCATACCCAACGAGTCATCATACAATACAAGTACATACAAATGGAGGAAACCCACCCACCAAGGGATAGGGATCCAAAAGCGGAGCTTTCAACACGAACATGTAAATAAAATTAGGGGGAAAAAAAAAAGTCAATGCCACGGTTGCATTCAGGGACCGGTTTGGATCCGAGGTGAGAGATAGTGCCGGGATGCTAGCCAGGGGTTCTTCATCGGACGTTTTTGACCCACGGCCTGATCCCGTGACAAGATTTGTCGGTCGGGAAGCCGCACGGCTATGGCTTTCCGGCGGACATTGCGGGTGCCATATTTTCCAATTGCCGGATCCCGACGGAAGGGCGGGGGCGGAGAGTGAGCGTAGGGTCGTGTGTTGGCTCATTAGCATCGGATATATTCCTGGCAAAGTCCATGTGTCTGTATGGCCTTCCGAGTGACATGTAGTGAACATAGCCTGGCTATATATTTCCCTTGTGGATTGATTTATTCGAGAGATTGAAGAATTGCAAAGGCATGGCATCATACACCCGTGACCAGATGGAGACGGACGCAGTCGCTGATCGACTACACGTAGCGTGGATAGCTTTGAGGGTGGGTTCGGTCGCTAGACTTCCACCGCTGGGGAAAAATCCCCATGGGAATGGGCGCCATCTCGGCAGGACTGCGCCGTAAAGAGTCCCTGCCAGGAACCGATTACCGACCACCATCACCGCTTCTAGGCCTTTCTTAGTGCCGACGTAGCAGCCCTTATATATTACAACTTGTTTCCGGAAAGTGTCGATGGTTTTCTATGATACATGCCCGGGTTGCGCATGCTTCAGATGGCTCCTCCGGTTAGCTAAGGATCTATTTTGTGGAAAGGGTGTACGAACTAGCCCTAGTTTGTAGTCCAGTTCCTGGCTATGATATTAGTATGAGGAACAATGGAGAAATACCCTACACAAACATGCCTGGAGTAGCGCTGGCGCCGTGAGTGAAGTGGAGATGTATTAAGGTGGGGGCTCCGACGAGAGACTGGCTCTTTTCCGCTGATAGATAGCTGTGGGGAGCTGCCCGGTATTATACCCGGGAAAACGGGAATTCGGGCATCCTCGGTATTTGCAGATGCTCCTGGGGGAGGCCGTCAGGCTTCTGAGAACTGGGGCGGAGAGGCTATGGGGTATGCTACAATCAATGGGTGGAAGGGGAGTGGTCTCTACAGTATTTGATTGGGTGGCGGGATTTTTCATCCTTTGATATACGAGGATTGAAAAACTTGGGGGGGGTGGTTTTTGCACGGTCGTGATGGATTGATATGTGGGCGGTGGGAACTATTGGAGATTGTTTGATTTGATTTTCAACCTAAAAGTGAGGATAGCGATCATAAGGCTTTTTGCCATTACACCGGATAGAGTAGTTTGTACGCTCACCCAAGGACTTTGAACGGGCGTTAGAAATGTTTTCCGGAATAAGGAAAAAGGTAGATTAGTGTGGATGACCCCCTTGTGACGGTAATTGCCTCACTTTTTCGAGGGAAATTCCCACGAAATCGTTCACAAGGCGGCACTCCACCAAAACCTGTAAACAAAGCGAGGGGATATCATAGAAGCAAAGCCGATAGCGAAAACCGTGCTCCTCCTCGGTCAACTCACGAAACCATTTTCCCCCCGTACTTCCTACATCAAGACGCCCCCATCCCGTTCAAAGCCACATCCTTGTTGTTGTTCTTAGCAGCCAGAAGCTGCCCAGCCCAGAAATTCCGCCACCCACTCGTCCCCTGGCCCTTAGACCACCACTCATCCGAGAGTTCCTGATCCCCGTACACGATGGGATCCTCCTCCTCGATACCCTGCGCCCTGATCCAAGAAGCCATTCCTTCCACCCGTGCGCTACCAAGACCACCATCATCATCTCGCAACTCCCCGACGACGACGGACTCACCAGGCCCGCCAACCATCCCAACGGTAAGCAATTCCGCCGACCCACGCCAGGGATCGTCGACATCTCCAACAACACCACGGACCATCGGATACCTCGCGAGAAAGCACAAGGGGCCGGGTTCCTCACGATCCCCGTCCGTTGCGACCCTGACGAGTAGCGGGCCGTCCTCGGAGGTGGCGGTGACGGAAAGTAGAACGGATTCCGGATGCTCGATCGGGACCGGAGGAACGAAGGATGGGGAACTGATGTGCGCCATTGCTCTGGCTAGAAAGGCGGTGTTGGCTTCGAGGTGTGGTGTCTCGTGTTGGTTGTTCGCCGCTTTGTGTCCTGCTTCCGAATCTGCGATGCTGGTGGCTGGATTGGGTTGGTCGGGTTCTTCCGACATGTTGAGGGCGGTGGAGTGTGGAGGGGAGGGTGAATTATGTTGTTGTTGTGGTGGTGTAAAAGGTGGGGGGGTAGGAAAGGGAAGAGAACGCAGAGCCGAGATCCTGCAGGCATGATATATACCGCGTTGCTGGCAAACGTATAATAGGAGACAGGTTGAGAGAACCTAGCGCAATATTCAAGCGTTCTAGCCCTGTGTTTGCAGACACTGTGAGCAGCCAAAGGGCGGGACAGAGGGCAAGTGCGGACCCAGCACATTGGCGAGTTTTGATGGAGATTTCTACCGAGTGATACTACATGAACCCCTCGGAGCACTCGACATTTTTTCTTCTTCTCCGGAGTATCATAAATTCACCTGGACGGAGCCGCTAGAAAAACCTTCCAGGTCCATGCCTACAAGCCACAGGACATGAAAGAGCGTCAGACGGGATTCGCAGTAGCCACATCAAATCCCCACCTCCTTCACAGTCGCAAGTTGAAGCTAAACAGAGTGATAAATCATGAATACCAAGTGACCATTCGGAATCTGAAAAGAAAAACAAATAAATAAATAAATAAATAAAAATCAACCCTTTCGGAAAGCAAAGGATCCCACGATGGACACACACATCACCATGCTCCTGCCGAATTCCGACACCTTTACAACGCCCATATCCCACTCAGCTTGTATATATATCTATGATATGATACCATACCCAACATCACTGACATTTATTATACTAAAAAAAAAAAAAAGGGAAAAAAAGGTACAAACCCCAAGAACTAGAAGTTCTAATAGGAAATTTAGCATTTCAGACTTTTTTTTTTTTT
>PYWC01000032.1:999539-1019994 GCA_003182015.1 Tuber magnatum | reverse complement strand
ATCGTCGGTGTCCTGATCCACCCAGTGCAATTTCGTCCAATTCTCCTCCTCCGCCATGCGGACCGCTTTCATGCTGCTGCTCAGCTGCGACGAGGGGTCCTCGGAGCTCTTGACCGAGAGCTGGATGGCGCGCGCTTCTTGCTTTACCGGGTGGAGGGTTTTATTGGCGGCGCGCTCCAGATCGATTTGCGTGTCGATGTGGTGGAATTGGGGGCGGAGTTGGAGGGTGGAGGTTATGGGTGTTAGGTAGAGTTTGTCTGTGCGATGTTTGGTAAATCATCTCTACAGGGTATTAAAAAGTGGTCGGAGGGTGGTGAGTGGGTAGGTACCGTTCTTGAATACCCCAGCCATATACTTTGTCCCATCTGGCTGGATCTTACTGCCAAGCGTCTGGCGATTGAGAACCCGTCCAGCTTTGACCGCAGCCGCAAGATCCATATACATTAGATCCTCCCCCCCCTCCCCTTCCTCCTCCTCTTCATCATCCTCCCCCCGCAAAGTCTTTCTCCTCTTACCCCCAACCCCACTACTCGTACTGCCACCTCTACCACCACCGCTTTGCGCCTTACCAGCCTCCTTCTCCGCCTTCCGCATCGCATCCCCCCATACGCGCCCCTTCTCCTCATCATAATTCACATGCACATTAACCGGGATGTCAACCTCCACAAGTCCGGACTTTGGCTTGAACCGCGCCTCGACAGGACAAGCGTTGCGAGCTTTCGTGTACGGCTGTTCGCGAGGTCGGACGGGGTACTGGAAGATGTACAGATCGCGGAGCTGCGAGGTAGTGATCTGTATGTCGTACGTTTGGACAACGGGGTCCTCATCCGCGGTGTCTTCGCCACAGGAGGTGTCGTCGTCTTCGTTGTGAGGCGGTGGTGGTTGGGCCGTGGTTGGCTTTGGAACGGGTCGGGGGGCCGGTGTCGGATCTGTAGCGGTAGCAGCGGAAGGAGGGGGGATAATCTCTACTGATCCGTTATTGCTAGCTTTATCGTTGTCATCGTCGGAGGAGGATGAGTCACTGTAGCCCGGTAGGAAGAGTGGGTTTTCGGATGAGTTGGGTGGTGGTGGGGCGCCGGCTTCTGCTGTTGGAACTGTGGGTGCTGCTACTTCTATGGATTGGGTGGGCGCTTCGGCAGAGGTGGCTGCGGCGGCTGGGCGGGACCTCGCGGCGGATTTATTCGGTCTGCGTCTTGGTGGCATTGTGATGGTTGGCGGCGGTGGTTGAGAGAAGGTTTGAGTCAAGTTATGATACTTGTGCTTGTAGTGATGACTGACTTTGAACCCGCCGGAAAAACTTTGTTGCGTAAGTTTAAGCCTCAGCGGTGCTGCATGGAATACCCTAAAGTTGAAACGGTGGCCAGCGTTCGCTCCAGTCTATGATACCGGTATGATAGCTCATGCGAACGGGGGGGTTAAAATAAATTACCCATACAGATATGATGTCTAGTATCCAACTTATAATACAAAAAGTCCCACCACACAGATATTTACTTTTCGGTCGGGAGGAATCACTTGGTTTTACCTTTCCCCTTCAACATTTTCTGCGCAAACTTCTTCCCACCCTTTCCTTTAACCTTCGCGGCGCCTCCCTTCCCTTTACCTTTACTTTTAGAAGTCCTATCCGCCTTGGTCTTCTTATAGACCCTCCCTTCCTCAGCCTCCCCCCTCCCCTCCAACTTCTTCCTCTTCTTATTACTCAACTTGACCTTCTTCTCGGGCAACTCCAACCCATTCAACTGCGCCTTGCTAGCCTTCCCGCGCAGTTCCTTCTCCCTCTGCGTCTCGAACCAGGTCCTCTTCGGCCGACTCTTGATCTCGTCCTCATGCTTAATCAGATTCTCGCCCTTGCGCAATTGCAATTCCGCGGACTGTAGCTGCTTCTCCTCCCTCTCCTCCTTGAGAATCTCTTCAATCTCGTCGTCCAACTTCTTGATATCCTCGCCTAGCGCATCGACACTGTCTACATCTAGGATCCGGGAGACAACCTTGGCGGATTGGGATTGAGCAGTTTTGACGGCGGCTTTGACAACTTTACGGTCTGCTTCTGCCGCTAGTGTCACCGCGCGACCTTGGCGTCCGGCACGAGCGGTACGGCCTACTCTATGGAGGTAAATTTCGTGAGATTGGGGGGCTTCGTAGTTTATCACCACGTCTACACCCTTGATGTCTAGACCGCGTGAGGCAAGGTCGGTGGCTAAGAGGAAATCCGCTTTTCCATCACGGAAAGTTTCAACCGCCCTGACACGCTGTTGCACATTACTAGATTAACACCAAATTTGTAGAAGGATAGAAAAGTAGAGGTTCACCTGCTCCTGACTCAAACTCCCATGCAGCTCTGCCGCCTTGAGCCCGAAAAGGCCAAACACAATCCTCACCCTATGCGCGAAGACTTTGCTCCGGAAGAACACAATAGTCCTCGCGGTGAAATATTCCCTACATATAAACACCAACATGGCAAGACGAAGGTGCTCCCTTTGCGGCCTGATCCTGATAAACTCCTGCACGAGTGTCTTGACAGTGCTAAGCTTCGTATCGACCATGATTCTGACAGGCCTCTGCAGGGAAAGTCGAATGAGTTTGTCAACGCTATCCGTCATGGTAGCAGAGAACAACATCGTCTGCCGGCTTTTGGGGATGGCATTGATGATCTCGTTAAGTTCGTCGGCGAATCCGTCCTCGAGCATACGGTCTGCTTCGTCCATTACTACTATCTCAATACTCTCGACCGAGAAGCCCTGGGAGTTGCGCATGTGGTCGATGAAACGGCCGGGTGTGGCGATTACCACATCGGGGCGCTTTTTGAGATCGGCTTCCTGGACTTTTAGGGAGAGACCTCCGACTGCCAGGGCGAATTTGATATCCGTGTATGCGGCTAGTTTCACCGCGACGCTGTGCGCTTGCATCGCCAACTCACGGGTTGGGCAAAGAATGACAACCCGGGAGATCGGGATTTTCTTCGGGCGAAAGAGTAGACGTTCGAGAATTGGGACTACGAACGCTGCGGTTTTACCGGATCCGGTGACTGCACCTCCCACAACGTCTTTACCCAACAGCGCAACTGGAATTGTCTTCTGCTGGATCAGCGTCGGAGTATTGAACCCGATATGCGCAAGACCACGGAGGATTGGACGGGAGAGGCTCATCTGCTGGAAGTTGGCAGAGGCACTACCATTAACACTAGCATCTTTCTCCTCCGGGGCGAAGAACGCAGCCTTCTTAGCAGCCTCCTCAGCATCTTCCTCTTCCGAATCGCTGTCGGAGGAGACCTCGTCTTCAGGATGGGGAACTATCGAAGCCACCGACTCTTCTTCCGAATCTTCCTCCTCTCCCCCATTCTCATTCTCCTCATTCTCTTCATCCCCATAAGAATCCTTCCCAGAGTCAGATTGACCCCCAGCGTCTGAACCCTCCTCCACAGCACCCATCCCAAACCCATCCAGTGCAAGATCCTCATCGTTAGATTCAAACCCAACAAACTCCACCTCCTCTTCAGTCTCCCCAGTTTCCTCCACCTCCACCTCACCCCTCCTCCTCCGGATAATATCATCAACATCAACCCACCGTTTCCCGTTCCTCATCGCCTCCCGGACACCTTCAAATCCCCACCCATCATACTCCCCAACACCACCCCCCTCCCCGCCACCCATAAACTCGAAATCCGAGTCGAGCCCTCCGTCATCCTTTGCCTTCTTGTTCTCTCTCTCGTCTCCAGTAACAAGCCTCTTACGCTTCCTCCCGCGCTTAGAGACATCATCAACAGCCTCGGGCGCAGTAGGTTTATCCCTACCAGTAGTTTCCACGTCGAAGTCATCAAAATCGAGGTCCGGGACGTCCTCGTCCGAGTCGGAGATTGTCATTACAAAGTCATCCATTGCCGGGTGTTCCTTTATCGGAAAATTATTTTTTGCGCCCGTGGCGAATTCGGTGCGGCTCGGGGTGGCCTTCGGCGGCTTTGAGCGAGGCATTGTGGGGCAATTGAGTTGGGGCGAATTATTTGTTGCCGCAGCCGGAAATTGCGAGGGTTTGAACTGTTTTTTTGCGCACCAGAGATCCACCCCAAATGAACTAACCCGCCGTCAGACAAACTCCCAGGGCAGGGTAACTTCATCACCCCCCATCACTCCCTTGCCCCCAACATCAGAGCATCTCACTCGCACTCGCCGCTGCTAAGGTTGGCTAGCGGAGAAAACCCTTATGCCCCTTCAGCAAACATCCATAAAACAAGGGAAGAATGAACAACTAGCTAACAATCGAGCCAGAAAAAGATAAAAAGGAAATAGGAAAAAGTATAGCAACAGCACGTTTCGATCGTGCGTCCTCCGGGTTATGAGCCCGGCGCGCTTCCACTGCGCCATGTTGCTGTGAAATGGGAGTAGATTCGCCCGGGAGTCGAAACCGGGTCGGGTGCAAGCTGGATGGAATGACAAGCGCCCACGATACCCCTACACCACCATACCAGGTGTCGATTTATTAGTTTTTTATCAACTTGAACTCAGTTGGATGGAGTTTGTTAAGATGTGAGGGCCAGGTTAGTGGGATGACACGGTTGGCCAGCCCAGCAGGAGTGCCAATGATATTTCACGAGTGCGATTGGGAGGGTGTAATGTGCTAGAAGTTTATACCTGCAAACCTTTCTGGTCACTTCAATCTAGTCTTGAGAATTAGGGAAATTAGGGACATGTATGATAGTCCCATCGAATCTCAGGGGAGATAGAACAATCAAAGCAACAGACAGTCCCTGATTCGGCCAGAACCAAAACCTACAGTGCTAGAAATTTGTGCGCTACGGATGGGCAAGAATTGCGGGGTGGCCTCCTTGAAGAGAAGGAAAAAAAAGGACGTATCCCATATGGTGGTACAACTCTTTGCCTGTGGGCTTTCTCAACACCATTCCTTGGGACTCATCCTACGCACCGTCCGCAAGCTGCCCATGGTGCTCTATCCAGATCAGGACTACTCACTCAGCAATACAACCCTCCCCCCTACGGCCAAGCATCCATACCTGAAAAAAATGTGAAAATCCTCAAGAGCCATTTTGGATTAGGGAAGAAACAAAGAAGGAAGAAGCAAGGAAAATATGGCGCGCTCATATATGGTCGCTAGATAACCCCACACAGATAGAGGTTGCCTCCACAGAGCTCGGATAGAATCACACGTAACGCAGAGTACAGGATTCATCCCATCGCAATTACCTTACATACACCTCGAGGCATGAGCACGGAGATTATTTCTGATCGATAGCGCATATTTTGCTGCGTTATGGTACCTGATCATAAGCGGTGATAATATAAGGGACCCATCCTTAGGTAACACCTCATTTCAAACTACTCGTACTTTAAAGGGGGTAATTGTTACTGCGGATATTGCTTCAGGAAACCGAGTGACTTTATGTAAGACTGATGCGGATTTGAAGAAACCACTCCTCTGTTATGATTACACATTTTATATTTCAGACAATGAAAGTAACCGTACAGATACATATCATAGCAAACAGAAGCCTTGTCCCTGAAAAAAATCAGACACAAAAAAACCAAATTAAAACGAGCATGTAATCCTATGCTCCAACCCATAGTACTAACCGCAGAAAATCATCCCTCAAGACCAATAGCACCTGGAAGATTGCTGATGGGAACTCGATTCCCACCCAATTTGGCCGGTGCCAAAGATGCGGAGCTTCCCAACTGACAGCTCCGAGGCGCGCGATACCGGTCGCTTGGACTACTATAATACGGGCTTGTAGAAGGTGTGGAATTGTTACTTGAATAGTTCCAACGACTCTCCGGCGTCAAAGTAGCTGGCATGTGATGCCCCCTTCCGGATCCATTCTCATAGTGGCGTCCACCTCCACTACGATCAAGTTTCTTCCCCCTGCTATCACAATTTGGGGTACTCTGTGGGGTTGGATAATAGCTTTGAGGCTCGTTACGAGTTTTCCATTCTCTCAGCCTAATGTAGCGCTCAACAAGCCCCGGCGTTATTGCCTATGACCGGTCAGTGTTCACCCTTCTAATAAGGACCCAAAACACATACCATGCCATCCGCAGTATAAGTCAGCTCAGGTGTATCTTCTTCATCCTTGATACAATCACCCGGCGGCTCCAAACCATATCTCTGATAATCCCCAGAGCGCGCGAGTAGAATACCTAGGTCTTTGCTTGCAACACCCTCACTCCATATAGAGCCTGTGTACATGTCGTGAAATACTGCAGGGTCAGGCATTTCAACTTCGCCCACATCAGAGAAATCGAAAACCGGACCTGGATCAAGTGTAGTGATATCCACTCTCTTGCGAAGGGCCTTGGTGACCCCCATTTCGACAGTTTCGAGGGCAGCTGGCTCGGCTTCAGTACCTTCAACTTCTTTGGTGGACTCGACTCGTTGATCAGAGATGTCTGGAGTAGCTGCACTACTCTCACTGCCATTACCACTTCCATCATCTCTCGTAAAGTCGCCGCTAAACCCGGAAAAATTTGCGCTTTCAGGTTTTCCCGCTTCCTCCTGTTCGTCTCCGCCACATGAAACATGGGTAGTCATGTCTTCCAACCCAGTAGCTCCAATGCTTCCGGTGATTACCTTGATCCCATCTTCGGACGTGGTGGTTTCCTCGGTGGCGGCCTCGACGATAACCTTCTCCTCGAAAACATCCGCCGTAGAGCTCTCCACAGATATATTCACGTTCATAGGATGGGCATCAACGGATCGCTCACCTTGCTCATCCACAACTTTTGGAATCTTGCAAGTAATACCCTCGACTTTCTCGACCTCGTTATCAACCCCATTAGTAGGTGTATTCACGAGCGTAGTGCTAAGCGAGTCCTTAACGTCATTAACATTGAACCCCATAAGCATATTGTCCAGACTTTCGATAAGGATAGCAGGTGCTGTGGTTTCCAAGGATGGTGGAGATTCCTTCACGCCAACAGACTCTGGCTTTATAACGGGGGGTACGGGGAGAACTGGTGGAAGAGGGCCGGTGCCATGCTTGTCAGATTTGATTGACTTCAACCACTCGTCAATGTCGGGATTTCTGATAAGATCGGGTACATGCCGTTTGCAGAAACGAGCATTGCCGAAACACATTTTAGCGATAGTAAGCTGGTTTGGTGTGTAAAAGGAAAAGAAATGATAAGAGGTGATTTTTGGATTAAGGAGGGAAGGGTGGTAAATAATAGTAGTGTAGAACGAGTGACTCTAAGGTTAGTAATTTGGGTGGAGGAGGGAAGAAGAGAAGGAAGAAGAGGGAGGGAGTGGGAGTGGGAGTGGGCAAGGGCTTTATCCTACAACGTAGGATATAACAGAGGAAATAATAGTGTATCCCCAGGTGCCACGTATTATGTTTGACGAAGAAAGGTAATAAACATTTGTCATTATGTACATCAAAACTACTCGGACACCTTCTCTGATTGCGTATGCTCTCGGTAGATATTGGTGGCATGCTCTGGCTCTGGTGTATTCGTCGCCTATTGTCTTTAGTACATCATTTTCACACAGGAAAAGAACCTGCCTACCCATATCCGATCAATGAATAGCTCAAAAGGTCCCGGAATTCGATCAATCAATCCAATACCGACAGTCTTAACCTTCTGTCTCAATATCTCATTCTGGGGCTCAACAACCTGTCCAAAGTTCGTCCTTACGAACTCCGAGAAAGGAATCTACGTATTTCATCAGCCCAGACCTCCAATATACGGTGAGCGGTGAAGAAACTAGCGGCCTCACATGTATGGTCTCCCATTCCCCAACCCTCTTAGCGAACAATCTATGCTGATGAATATCTGTCTCAACTATCGAATCGGTCTGTATATTGACAAAATATTTGCTTCCATCGCTCTTAATCCTCAGTGCCAAATAAGTATAAGGGTCGCAATCCCAATTCTGTCGCCCAAATAGCGTCCTTCCCCTTTCCTGCGTTCTCCAAGCGGCATATCCAGACCGTTGAATTTTTGGTCGTTCAGTGGGCAACTCAATTGATATATTTCCATGGAACCTTCCATAGTATTGGTCCTCTAATGGGTTGCCCGGCGGGAATGGCATTAGATCCACGTGAACTTTACTGAAACCTCCGGTGTCCCCATCGGAAAAGACTTTGATGCTATTGAGAGAATCTGGGTGGCGGAAAGAGTGGACTTCCATGTCGGCAAAGTCACCAGTTATGCCTTCGCCTCTGAAAACTACAATTGATCATGTTAGGGATTGTAAACGGTAGGATGGAGGGGAATTTGCAAAGAAGCTACCGCTGAGAGTATTGCGCTTCATCTCCTCTATGCTTCGCTGCAGGAAGCCACCTCGAAGGAGACGCAGTGCTGGACGCATCGTGGTTTATCGGTTTTATTCGAGGTTTGCTCTGTTGTGAAGCACTATATGGTAGTCTTGAGCAAGTAGAAGTTAAGGTTGAGATTGAGTTGAGGCTCCGTTTTCCAACGTCACCGTTTCGCTTAAGCCTCGTGATTGATTACCGGCAGATGCACTATGATACCATACTGGACCGATTATTATATCCAATTGTTGCTTCCCGCTGCTGATCACGGGCAAAAAAATATTATTTAAGCACGCGTGTACACAATTCCGCCTCAATAACTGGCCCTTGATTGGTATCTAATCCACTTTATTTATTTTATGTTTTTGTTTTCTTTGTTTTAGCTAACTACCGTAGTCTACAACTTTTCGCACACCCCCAATCTTTCAAGTCTCCTTCCACTCGCTACCAGTAAGAAGCTCATAAGCTTCGTGATATTTCTTGCTCGTTTCAAGTATAATTTCGTCAGGCATCACAATACCCGGTCTACCCTTCACACCATTCTTAGTCAACCAGTCCCTGAGAAATTGCTTGTCGTAGGAGTCCTGACTTCTTCCAGTCTGGTAGGTTGAGGCAAGCCAAAACCGAGAAGAATCTATTCCACCATTAGCGCATGCATAACCAATGGAGCTGGGTACTGAGAAACCAACCCGGGGTTAGAATCTCGTCAACAAGAACAACGTTTTTGTCCTCGTCAAGACCAAATTCAAACTTCGTATCGGCAATAATAATGCCTCTCTCGACAGCGTAGTCACGAGCCCTAGTATACAAAGCAAGAGAGAGTTCCTCAATCTTCTTTGTATATTCATGGCCAACAAGTTGAACGACCTTATCAGGATGGATATTCTCGTCTGCCAATAGTGTCAAGTTAGTATTCAGTGCGCCTGTGTTTGTCTTAATTTCAATAAACAAGATGGAAGGAAATTACCGTGTTGGCCCTGAGCAGCCTTGGTGCTAGGGGTGAACAATGGCTTCTCAAAAGCCTGACTCTCCACCATTCCTTCGGGAACCTGAATTCCGTGAACAGTCCCAGACTTCTTATACTCAACCCAAGCGCTGCCGGTAAGGTATCCTCTAACAATGGCTTCAACCGGAAAGACCTGGAGTTTTTTAACGACCATGGAGCGGCCCTTAAGTTGCGCGGAATACTTCTGAAGTTTCTCCGGGAGAAAGTCCATGCTGGAGGAAACAAAATGGTTTGGGCCAACGTCCTTGAGAACAGTAGTAAACCAGAACTCGGAAAGGGCAGTGAGAAGTTTGCCTTTGTTCGGGATGCCCTATTAAATGTTAATTGCTTTGTGTAAAGATTAAAAGATATGATTGAAAGAAGCAAACATTTTTCATGATAACGTCGTACGCAGAAATCCGATCAGTCGCGACAAACAGAAGATGATTTGAAGACAGAGTGTAGACATCTCTAACTTTCCCTTGGGCAAGAAGAGGAAGCGTGCCTCTAAGGTCAGTGCAGGTAAGCGCCATTTAGATGTGTAGACGGTAGGTTGTGTTGCGATTTTCGTTTGTCGGTTGGTTTGTCAATTGATTGACCGGTTGGTTGGTTGTGAGGGAAAGAAAGGAGGGAGGGTGGAGGGTGGAGGGTGGAGGGTGGAAGGGTGAGAGGGTGAGAGGGTGAGAGGGTGAGAGGGTGAGAGGGTGAGAGGGTGAGAGGGTGAGAGGGTGAGAGGGTGAGAGGGCGAGAGGGTGAGAGGGCGAGAGGGCGAGAGTACGAGAGGGTGGAGGGAAGAAGAGATGAATAATGATGATTAAGGTGGGGGAGGGGCAGCGTGCAGACGGGAGACTCAAGATAAACTTTAGGGTTAGGGATCGACATGACGCAAGCACTCACTAGTTCCCAAGGGTCTCTCCCGACAGGCCCTCCCACTAGTCCAAAACTTAGTGATTCAGAGACAGCTTAGTCACTGTTGGGCTGGCTTGCTCGAGTGCGCAGTTGAAACACGGTCCGTTTTCACTCCGGTGGCTCACTCTTGAATTCACTGGAATAGTATTATGGTCACAATTTTGTGAGCAATTTTTTCCAGCTAGACTATCAGGAGCAGAGACTCAACTAAACATTTCTAACTGTTACTATGCCTATGATACAAGAAATACTAACCAACATATCGAGCATCCACAACTTAGAAGCCCAGAACCAACCAACCCAGACTCAACATGCTATCATCCCAACAACTCAACCTCCCGAGTGATTATCTATGAACTACAGGAGTTGCTCCTAGAAGTACCCCAAAGAATATCAATATAATCCAAACCACAATTGCCATCCGGCTTGCACAAGTTTCTGCGGGGGTTACGAAGAAGAAAATAACCCGTTTATTCAAATAGCGCACAACTATTTCTATCCACAAATGCCCACCAGTTCAGTCCTCCTTCAGGTCTATAACCTCTTCAGAGACGCCGCCTTTGGTGACCGTAATAATCTGCAGTCCATCTCCAACTTCGATATGACGCTCGGTTGCAGAGGTAAAAGCATCCTTCACTAGTTTTGCAACCGTAACAGGATCAAGAGGTACTACTGGTCTCTCCACCTGGCCCTTCGACAAAGGAACAAACTGGTTCTTGAATTCAACCTAGTTTCTTCAGTCAATATCACTCCATAAATCTGTAATAGGATTGACATACTTGGTTGTCAAGAAAAGGAACAATCAGCGATGATGCAGAGCCAGCGGATGCCCGGCTCTCCCCTTCCTTAGAATATGAACCAACTGAATCATAAGAATATAGGCGAGCCTTTCCATCCTTATCTAGGCCGGCAAGAACACAATTCGTGTATTTGGGAAAGAAGCGGTTACCATAGAGGACAGTAGAAAGGTACTGCGCAGCGGCAGAGACGCTCATGTTTTTCAAGTTGTGGTTGAATTTGAAGTCCTATTCTTAATCAGCCTTATCATCCCAGATTCAAGAGGAGCACTGCAAACATTAACAGCTCTCGTCATAGCCTCAGCAACGTCTTTAGAATCGGCCCCGAAACCAACTGTTGCCAGCACAAGACTATTATCCTCCCCGAGCCGGTACACCTTCTTCTCAGTTCGGGAATTGATGTTGTAGCCGGATGTGTGCCTGGTATCTCCTGCTAGTACAACAAAATCCTCGCCGGTAATCCCTATGACGGTTCCGCCATTGTCTGTGTAGCTGCAAGACAATCAGCTTGATGGATCATGAGTGGATGGACGGGGAACTCTACGGGTTAAATCTGTGCTGGGTGTATCCTCCAGAAGCTTTAGAAGCTGGGGCGTGGAAGGAATAGGACTGGTCGTAGCCGAGCGGCTGCATAGAAGGTAAAGACATGTTTGTCCGGGTATCTCTATCGATTCGGTAGCTCGGCGGTGGATGAAAATGATGGGATGAGGAACTGTTTAGAGGGGTCGAACGGTTGTCCAGGTAGACACCGCTGAGAACCCGCTAAATCTTGAAAGCCGGGTAACGAAGCCCTATATTTCTACTGGCACTGATCTCTTGGCATGCATGTGTGCGGAAACTTCCTTGGATCTCAAGACGCACTTTAACAGCCAACCTGATCTCCCATCTACCATGGCCCTGGTCGAGTATGGCAGCGAAAGCGAAGATGATCAGGAAGAGGTTCAACCTGAACCGCAGCCAGAAGTCGCTGCCAGCGTCGCGCCCTTACAAGTCGGAAAGGTAAGTCTAGCAGTTCCCACCAACAATTCGAAAGCCGCGGAGAGATGCTGACCTAACACGCGCCCAGGCGCGCCTGACTCCCGGTTCACCATTGAATCCCAACCCGGGTGGAGCTTCAAAAAGTCTTGCTCCTTCTACCCTGAAAAGAAAGGCTGGCGTCCCCCCTACTCACATCGCCAATCCTGCAAAAGTTACCTCTTCGCTAGCTAAGCAGGTAGAACCTGAGCCGCAAATTCGGGAACCTGTACCGACAGATGATATCGGGCCCATTCAGGGACCCGCACGACCGCCTCAATCCCCATCTCCCGCTCCACAGACCCCTGGGCCCGAGCCACTATCACCTTACTCACTTGATCGCGCAACAATCCGATCCAAAATCTTACCGACATCAATACCAGAGATACCACCCTCGCCGCCGGGTGAGGAACACCCCGATGTCCGTTCCAAATTCAAGCGCTTCCGAGAACTCAAGAAGCAAGGGATCCATTTCAACGAGCAGCTCTCACGCTCATCTACCCTACAGAACCCGAATCTATTCGAGAAGCTCACAGAATTTGTTGGGGTCACGGGCGGCGACCAGTATACGAGCTGTCTCCCGAAAGAGCTCTGGGATCCATTCGGCTTCCCTGAAGAGGCTTTCGCAGACAAGCTTGCGAAAAGTCAGATCGAAGTACTCGAGAAAAGGCAGGCAGAGGAAAGGGGCCGCATCGAGTTCGTGGGATCCACAGTCACACCAGCCGCTCTGGCACCATCATCAAGGGATAGGAAGTCTGGGAACGCTGGAGGCCGAAACGCAGCAGAGAGGGTCATGGCAGGGTTGGACCGGGGAAGGGATGGGGAACGCGATACCGGGCCCAGGAGGAAGGAGTCTAGTGGAAGGTGGGATGAGAGGCCAAAAGAGAGAAAGAGAGAAAGTGGCGAGAAAAGGAAACGACCACGCTCTAGTTCAAGGGAGCGGCCCGTTGGTAGAGGCAGGCAACGGGATTACAATAGAGCGTAATTGGCTATTTGTATAACACCTAAACCTATTTTTATTCTCATGTTTGATAATTAGAGATACCCAGTTATTGCTTTTTATGCGTTTTCGAGTGATATGTCGTGAGTACAACAGTTGTCAGCTACTGCATGATATGGTACTGTACCTCACGGCTGTGATGGCCGCCAACACAAGATAGAACAGGATGAAGATGGCTAACTACTGTCTTTGCGCGCAAGCTAACTTTAAGCTTTATTTGTAGGTGAGTTCGAATCCCCCAACTCTAGGCCAGCTAAGATCAGAAGAACTCGCAAGGGCGGGCTTGCGTGCACGGTACCATACTATACACATGAAACTCCCCTCCAGAGGTGGCCTTGTCATTGGCTCAATTCCACCAAAGCTCCTAATAGGGAAATGTGCACTCGCGCAGCCATAACGCAATTCTGCTACTCCTCTTGATCGCATAGCCTACTGAGTCTAAGTATCATAGCTCAAGAGGGTCAGGCGGCTCATCGCCCCAAGAGAAAAGTTCCTCCGCCGCCGCCCGCGGCCGACTCTCGACCCAAGCCAATATACGGTAGTTTTAAATACCCGGTCAGTGAAGACAATTTGTCTCGTGACGGGTTTGGAGATAAATCAATGAAGCTATTTCTCAGGCAACCACAAACCTCCCAGGGTTCACGGGCACTTTCCTTAGATATACAGAAGGTAGAAAATACATCCCTCTCAAGAGAATTTCACCTCCTCCTCCCCCCCTTGCTCACTTCCGAGTGAAATTCTTTACCCTAGCAGAGGACGGTACTACACAATTGTTCGAGGTGGTCACCGCACGGTAATGGTGGAGTGACCTCGGAACAAGTGTTTGCCCGCACAGTATGCCGGGCAAATTGATGGCATCTATCGGAAGGGCTAATATTACCGTTCAGTCACCCGCAAATCGCCGTCATATCATAGCTTTCAGCCATTTCCCTTTCTCAACCATAATCAGACAACCAACCTGAGTCGTACCCCAGATGCCAGCTGAGAAAAGTTTGCGCCCTTTTTTTTTTATATTCATTCCCCGGCAGAATTTGGTAATGGCGTCCCTCTACCTTATGTTCCTGCTCCGACACAGCAACATAGTTGCCCCACTCGTTTCCTATCATATCAATTTTCTGGACTACCGTATATTGAAAGCAGAAACTTTTTTTATGAGCAGAGGGAGTTAGTACTTCCCGTTTTGAAGACATTGGCTGCCCGGTTCCTTCTATGTGAGACACCCTGCAATGCCTGCATTTGTTAACAATCAACGCTCAGGAGGGGAACCGACGATCATCCCCCCCTCAAACCACACCCTCTCGGATCTACAGGAAACAATGAGAAATTGAAAAATTGTACTTTATTTTCTGCAGCCGATGCCCCAACTGGGGGAACAAACCTCATTCCCTCGCAGCAAACACCCCGATTAAACACTTACGGTTTGTTCTCCTTACTCGAAGTGGGTTCAACACTTAGCGAAGCTCGGGCCGATGGATTGCCAGGTCCAACTAAGGAACTGATTCGCAAGGCTAAGTTAATCAATGTCAGAGATCTAGATCTACATTTGTCAGTTCCCATATCCAGAGGCTCCCTTCGGAAAAAAAAACATACCCCTTCAGCACATCTCCATCCCCCCACCCACAAGAGAAATGGAGGTCCCTCACAAAATTTATATTTTTACTACCCTTTGGCTCCCTCGATTACTCGACAAGCGGTACCGTATAGATGCAATTGGAGAATTGCCATTCGTTACCTTTCTCTATGCACTCCAGCTTCGCCTTCAGCTTTTAATACTAACTTGGTTAGTTTGCATGGCCTCTGCTACTAGCACCTTTTTCCATAGGCTCAAAGAACTACTGGGGAGGTTCGCGAGCGGTTCCACCGGCTCTAGCACCGACGTGCCAGTTTTAATTCGGTGCTGGACCCACAACACGAGATATTTTCCTCAAGTGCGCTCTTTTGCCTACTCCTAACTAGTGGTTAGAATACCCCCAGGGGTTCAGGGGTTCAGGGGTCCATCAGCCGTTTATTCTCCCATACATAGGAGCATGCAAAAAACAAACTTCGCTTAGTGTGGACTTGTGGGGCCCTTTACTCCGTAGAGCGTGGAAGTGAGAGCCTACTCGAGTACTCGAGTAAAGGAGAAGTTGAGGGCTTGCCCACAAAAAAAGGTGTGTGTGTTCGTTAGTGTTTGATACTTGATTTAAGCTAATATCCTATGTGGCTTGGCGAGTGATATGAGGTGAGCCTTGAATATTTTCCTGCCGTATACCCGGTTACTGTACCAAGGTTTTTGGGCTACCAGTTCAATCCTATGAGTCCCTGGCAAGCGCTCTGGCTCATCTACGGGACCCAGGTATCAGTGAGCGCAAACTAACGATGGCATAGGTATCTCTACGACAAGACATTGTCTTTATTTCTCGTACTTCTAGAAGCCAATAATACCTTCGGTGAACGGCATGTATACCTCCCGCGACCTACAGAACCTTCTTCTCCGAGCTTTCTGCGGTTTTTTGACAAACTACATGCTTCGCCTTTCAGCGACCGTACTGATTTCTACCTTGCCTGCACTCGGGACCCATTCCGGACTTTGTCAACCTCGTGCTCCAAGGACATGTTATACATGAACACCGAGCTCCCCTCGGAGCCCGCTGCGGAAACATCCGAGACGCGCAAAAAACTCACCGGTATGGCCCATTCCACAGCGCCACCGATTGATATTCAGAAGCTTTCCAAGTCGCCAATCTAGACAGCTCACTTCGTGACGACGGAT
This sequence comes from Tuber magnatum, assembly GCA_003182015.1. Lineage (NCBI taxonomy): Eukaryota > Fungi > Ascomycota > Pezizomycetes > Pezizales > Tuberaceae > Tuber > Tuber magnatum. The sequence continues at coordinate 1,004,277 of PYWC01000032.1, read as the reverse complement.
TGGTGGATCAGGCTAACCACCTTCACGAGAATTCTTTTCGAAGCAGCTCAACTATCCAAGAAATTGCAGGTTTATCGCACTCTAGTAATTATCCCCAGAAATCGACCTCATAGTACTCAATCCACGATTTTATTTACCCCGGGCTATACACGACTTGTTCCTATACACCCTCGCAGCCGAAATGGACGGAACGTCTAAAGGACGGAAGAAGGCTATCAAAGTAATCAACGAGGAAGGCTTGATCTCTTTGCTAGACAGAAGCGCAAGGCGCCGGAATAAAGAGGGGCTTCTTTGGTGGCTCATGAGTAGAATTCAAGGGTGGAACAAACCTAAGTTCGGGGTTACAGCAACTATTTCTCCAAAGGATGATGCCTCCAATCGCCGTTGGCACGGGAGGAGAGTACATACCAATGGTGTGTGGCATATGCATTACCGGTAGTGTTGGGCAGAGTTAGCAGATACCCTGCTGTGCTCGACTTCGTGCTCGGAGCTTCGCTTCTATGTATCACCGTCTGGGGCGCGAAGAAGGACGCCATTCCTTCCATCCTGTTCCTAACCTCTTATGCTCTTACGAAGCAATTTTCTCCTACATATCCTCGCTACCTGAAATAGAGCGCATGTTTCTGCGACCCAAAACCTATACCGTACTGTACATTATTTCTGCGTTAGTAAGTGTAGACGTTGGCTACCGTACTTGTTGTTACACTCTCCAGCTTAGAAGCCTGCGTGGAGGGAATCGTGCTATGCAAGTTGGGATGGATGAAATTAAATTACATGTGAATTTGGTGTCACTCAAAAGCTGTGCCTCCAAAGTCTGGTGTATCCTTACCCACGGTACTGTGTCCGAGCTCAGTCTCCAGAGAAATGAAATGTGGGGAAGAAGGATAACTTGATAACAACAGACTAACAGCCAAAGCATCTCATCAAAGACCATCCCCATCTTCCTTCCAACTCAAATTTCCGAAGCGGGTGACCCCTTGTGATCCCTGCAACTTGAAGGCCATCACTAATCCTTCCCCGAGCGAACCTACGGTAGCTCCTCACAAATATTCTTGGCAAAGCTACAAGCTGACCCGAGGGCCCGTCCCGTTTCGATCAAACATTGCGGAGCAAACCTTAAGGAGCCTCCCAGCTCCCGAGGCCCTTCCCAGCCTCCCATTCAATCGAGAGTCTCGCCGGGCCTCAGGGACTCCTGCCGCATGCTAAGGGTACGACAAGTGACAATCTGCAATGCTCCTGACCTCTTCGCTTGGAGCTCTCCAGCTCCTGACGATACTAACTCACCTTGTCAGCGCACCCTACACCAAGGTTGAGGAATCCTTCAATCTTCAGGCCACGCACGATATACTACAGTATGGTCTTGCCACGGCGAACGCCACCGCTTCCTTACAGGCGGATTACGACCACTTCACCTTCCCCGGGGCTGTGCCAAGGACATTCGTCGGGCCCGTGATCCTGTCCGGGCTAAGCAGGCCTCTGATCGACCTTGTCGGGGGGAGGGTGAACGGGCAGTTAGTTGGTTTGGGCTCCCCTAGGAACTACTTTTTTTGCCTATCCGGCTGACGGGATGGTCTCCCGGTTGGGTGGCATATTAGTGAGGGGTGTGCTCGGTGTTCTCAGTGCGCTCAGTCTGAATCTGTTTACCAGGGCCGTTAGACAGAGTTATGGATCTACGACAGCGGTGTTATATACTCTCTTCCAGCTATCGCAATTCCACCTGCCGTATTATTCATCTCGGTTATTGCCAAATACTTTCGCATTGATACTTTCCACCACGGCGTTCTCATTCCTATTACCGTCCCCTGGGACACCTTCTAGACGACAGGTCGGCTACTATAAAGTTGGGATCTACATTTTGACTTTCACATCCATCGTTTTCCGTTCCGAGTTAGCAATACTACTAACCTTCGTTTCACTTCACCTCCTCCTCACCCGCCGAATTCACCTGGGCAACGTCATCGTAGCTGGTCTGGCCGGTGGGGTAATTGGGCTAGGGATAACACTGGGGATAGACAGCTACTTCTGGCAGTCATACACCCCCGCCGCGCCATTCAGTACTCCACTACTGACCGAAAAAACCGGCTTGATATGGCCCGAGTTATCCGGTTTTCTCTACAATGCTATCGAGAACAAGAGTAGCGATTGGGGAACGTCCCCGTGGCACTACTACTTCACCAACTCCCTCCCGAAACTCTTACTAAACCCTCTCCTCCTCCTACTCATACCAGCAGGAATCTACAACTCCCCATGCATCATCACCGAAGCCTACGTTCTCCCCGCACTCGGTTTTGTAGGCGTGTACTCCGTTCTCCCACATAAAGAATGGCGCTTCATAGTCTACGTCGTGCCAATCCTGACCCTGTACGCCTCCATCGGTGGAGCCTGGGTCCTCAACCGCCGATCGAAATCTCCCACTTACGCCCTCACCTCCCTAGCCATCGTCTCCTCCATCCCCCTCGCAGCCCTTGCAAGCGCAAGCATGCTACTAATAAGCTCATACAACTACCCAGGTGGTCAAGGCATTAACAAACTCCACCACCGCATCCTCCCCTCTTCCCCCCTCTCCTCCCCAACATTACCAAAAGTCCACCTAGACACTCTAACCTGCATGACGGGCGCAACCCGCTTCCTCCAAGACGCCCCCCTCTACTCCTCCCCTTCCCCTGACACGCCTGCGTCCACGAAACCGAAAATCGCCTTCGACAAAACCGAGGACGAAACAACCCTCCTTACACCCTCTTTCTGGTCTGACATCCAATGGGTGGTAACTTCCTCCCCACCGCGCATCATCGGGAAATACGAGATCGTGGATAGCGTTACAGGATGGGCGGGCATTCGCATATACCGCCCCGGGGAGAAAGTCTGGCTGTTTGGAGGGGCGGGGCTGGAAGAGCGAGATGCGGGCGAGTCGGGGGTTGGGAACGATAACAGACCAAAGAGTTGGATCGGAAGAGGAGTTGAGGATGGGTGGGGGGCTAGGGATTTGTTACTTAGGGGGTGGTGGGTTGGTGTTAGGATGGAAGAGTTGGTTTGGGTGCTTAGGAAGCAGGATGGCCAGAGGCAGGAGAGCGAGGGAAAGGAAGCGGGGGTTTGATGTTTTTTGTGAAAGAAAGGATAAATTTTGGGTTCTCCCTTTTCATTTTTATAAGGGGTTTCTCTTCCTTTTCCGGTAATATAGGTGGTCCCTAGTGCCGCAGAATCCGATACCGGTATGAACTTGTTTGTTTGTGATGATTGGTATGTTATGGGATGTGACTTGTGGAGTTGACAGTAAAAGGCACGGATACGGTACCGTATCGGGAGTGATACCCCGGAATACGCAAACGCATCGTGCGGACTCACCACCCAAGCATAAAAGCCCGGAATACTGTCCTCGAGTATCCAATTTCTTAAAATCATGAAACAAACATCTACAATTTCTAAAGACACAACGTATCTATAGCCGACCAAAAATAGCGACAAAAAAAAAAACATCACATCACTTTTTATTTTTAACCCCAACCTACAAAACCCCCAGCCATCATTATCGAGAAAAGAAAGAAAAAAAACTCGATCTAATTAATGACATAATTATCGGCGACAACCTTAATCTCCTTGGAAAAGTCCACACCCTCGCGCACATCTAGCAAGGTGATGCTGCTAACCTATGCAGCCCATTAGCACAAGGCCCCGTGAAATGAAAGGGAAACGGAGAGAGTAGGGGAAAGAAAGAAAAACTTACATCAACAGGAACAATCGGCTTCTCCTTCCTAAACCTCACAGTCATCGGGAAGAACTCTCCCTCAGACTCCGCCTCCGCTTCAAAATCGAAGCTGCCAGTAGCATTATCCTCGGAAACAGAAAGGAGCGTCCAGTCGAGACTACCCCCCGCAACCTCGTAGACTTCATCCATACTCGTGACGGATGGCTCATCGTGTCTGAATGGGATACTGACAACAACATCCCTGAGCGTATCATCAGAAGAAAGCTCATATTCGACTGTGACGTTGTGCTTTCCATGGCTGGAGCCCGCATTGACCCAGATGGTGAAGGAAAGCGGGGCTTCGCCGGTGGTGGTGCGCCAACGGAGAACCCCAATTTGCTGGTTTTGCGGGAAGCCACGGGATTGATCCTTCAGCTGAATAACAGATTGTCCATTGAACAGCGCTTTGTCCACGTTCGGGTGTGTGCGGAATTGTGCGTCAGAGGTGTTTGCTGAGATGTCGAGTTTGACTTTTGACAGGGCTTGGTCCAGGATCTTGAGCTGCAGGTCACCCTTGACTTCAAAGCTCTTCATCCCGCCGTCGCGGGAAAGCTCAGCACTAATCTGCTCAGATATGATAACCTGAATAGCCTTCCTATCACTGCTAAAGCTCTGCCTCGGTGAAACAACAGCCTCTTGTGCCTGGACGAGCGGAGCACGTTCCTCCGCCTCAGGGTTTAACTCATTGCGCACTTGATCGAACATCTCCGTGGTCTTGGATTTACGGCCAAGCTGCATACCTTTACCCCTTGGCGCAGAGGAAAAGGCCTTCTTCTTCTCATAGGCATCGTACGAGTCGGCAACAGCGGGCTTCGGTGGAGGGGTATAGGTAGGGAAGTGCGAATGGGATCCGCCCGAACGTCCTGTCGACCCCATACCAGTAGGATTGCGAGACATCTCTTTGCGTTGAAGATCGAGCTGCTTCGCTTTGCGCTTCCGCTCCTCGGTAGCTTCGAACTCTTTGTTCTATATTCAATTAATTAATATCCACCCCCC
>PYWC01000032.1:965068-989320 GCA_003182015.1 Tuber magnatum | reverse complement strand
CAACTCCACCCCCGAATGCCCCTACAGTCCTCCAGCGTGACACATTTCCACAGGGCAGATTTGGCCCTCTCGAATTCGCCCGCGAGCTCGTATGATTTAGCCAGAGCGAACCAGGCTTCTGGGACATCCCAGCCTCGAGGGGAGTTCGTTAGTTGTTGGAGAAGCCCCATTGCACGATTTCTTGAGATAAGGGCGTTGTATTCGCTTTCCTGTGCGGTTACAGGAGCACCCTCATTTGCAGTGAGAGCGGAGGAGCTTGAGTCAACGGATATGCCCAAAAGGATGTTAGTCAATCCAATTGTGGCTAGTGGGTGGTTGGCGTCCACGAATAAGGCTGCGTCGAAAAGCTCCGCCCCCCCCCCCCTCTCTGCTTGGTTGTGTCCCAGCTGAGCATCCCTATCGTAGCATCTGTTGAAAATTACGGCTGATCGATCGAACGGAGGTGTCAATGATTGTTACCGGGGTTTTGCGGAAGCGGAAGGAGTCGATGACGAAAGAGAGAATAGAGTTGATCTGGTATACAGAGGTGTGTCCATAGCCCCTATACATAATCGTTCTTATATCGTTCAACAGTATCGCTGTACAATATACGAGCGAGCGAATACGATAATAGATATCAACGCAGGATCTAGATTTCAAAAAGTGCATAATGAAAAGGTCCATTGCGGATATCCGGATCTTCTTGATGCACTGGTAATAGCTCCGCTTGGCTGCATTATCCGGATTGCTGGCGATACACCTGGCCGCGGTGCGCTCGAAGACTCGAAGTCTCTTGCAGTATCATACAGGTAACTTGGATGTTAGAGGTTGGCTGGAGGCGGGGGGGTTAGCCTGTATGTTGATGTGAGGATAATAAGTTTATGGCGCTGACACATTAACGGTAAAGTCTACTATATCTACGGTGGATCACCTCTAATTTTTCTAAGATTGGTAGAGATTGCGGGGGTGATGGTGTGTGTAGGGAGGAAATGTGACGCTTTTTTTTTTTTTTTTTTTTTTTTTGAGGAACCACGGTATCAAGATTGATCGGATAACAGGGAGAATTGGGAGGGGAATACTAAGGCTATGATACCCGGAAAGCACGATAGACGGCGGCGGTGGGGCAATAAGGTATTATATATAGCTCCTGTATCATAGAAGCATGGTTGCTTGTCACCTCATCCTGATATCATACATATCCCAAAAACCGTCCTACGGTATGATACCTATAACCTGGAAGATCTGTCTGCATGTGCCGTGTGCATCGATACGGCCCTTGTATAACACTTCCTCCTATCATGGACACGCACCTTACCAGAAAATCACCCCATCAAGTGCACAACATCACATGAGACTTCCAAAAAAAAAAAAAAACATCTGGTGGAGCTACATTGGCCTCCGGAAGAAGTCCTCGAGCCCATCCCACTTCCATGCCCACCAGTGTCGGGGAGAAGAAAGAATTGAGCGTTCGTTCAAGCTCGTTGGGACAAAGCGACTCTTCCGAGTATAGATCTCATTAAAACCTCTTTGCAAGGTGTGGTATGTATATCACAATATTACAGGACTCTAGGGTACCGTACCTGCACTCGTACAGTATACGACGGCAAAAAAACGTCTCTCCTGTTTCAGAGCTATCATACCGATCCAATTGGAGTGAGGAGAGAGGGTGTGGAGGGCCTAGCGTGGCTTACTGTGCTCGCCCTACTAGTACTTTGAAGGAAATTTTCTTCTCCTTCTTCTCCTTCTTCTCCCCCTTTCCGGGTCCTCGCCGTTTCTCTGGCCGTGGATGTCGCGTGCGGGTGGGGTATGGTACTTGGTTCCGGTGGGGAATATGATTTTATTAGTGGGCTATTTGAACCCATTGCACATGGTATGGTATGGTACGGTACCGTCACTCGTACCCTGGTTTGCGCGCCTTAGGCTGGTGTACAGTACGGACAAGTGCGGGATTGAAGAAGTGCTAATCGTACTGCTTGCGACGTATGAGTGATCAACCATTTATCTATAGATGGATCAATGTGTCCCAGAAGCTCGGGTCCGGACTTAAAGAGTTACACGAGTGATTTCTTGTGATAGAGGACCTACCGGCCACTATGCTACAGTATGTTTCTGGGGGGGTTCTTCTTCTTTTCTTTCTTCTGATATCCCTGCGATTGCGAACCTCACCCCTTATGTGCATGCCCCAGAGCTCACGGATTCTAACATACCACCTCCCCAGTCTCACTCCTGCTAACCGCTACTGGGGTTAATTATCATAGCTATGATATCGAAATCTTGGCCACAGGAAATGTGGGGAAGGTAGTGCAACTAGGGATCCGAACCAACCTTACAACCAAGGGGAAGAAATTGGGAAATTGGGGGAGGAAAAAACCACAAGCTGGGCCTGGGCTAGGTTTTCTCCACAGGGTCCCGCGGATAATTTGTCAATGTTAGATCGATAGCGCAGCGTGGCCTCGAGATACCCCACTCTTTCAAGGAGCGTGCGGGAGAATTCCATCATTTACAGTATGATAGTTTGCCGCACTGTACCAATACTTGTCACGGGGCCCTGAGGCCTAGCGGACTCGAATGATATCAGGATTTAATGATACCGGTATTGGGATACAGTGCCATGGGTATACGCACACTAGCTATAACCCAGAGTGGATGTCATGATGTTGGTCACTCCCATTCCTCTATTCAACATAATTGCTTCTCTCTTCCCTTCCTCATTTCCTCCGATAAATCCTACAACTTCCAAGGATGGGGTTTGGGGAAAATAATGAGAATAATGCGCTCAGCAGCCGCGGCGGCGGCGGCAGCTCGTACAAGACTTTCAATCATCGAAAGCTACGGTTCCCCCCCCCTAACGCGCAAAAAAACAAACAAACAAAAGATTAAAGACCTTTTCTACCGAATTTTTCGGCCCAAGAGTATTGAAATAAGCAAAGGAGAACATGGGATATAAACTATTACACAATTCTCGGCCGAACGCAACTCCACCCCCGAATGCCCCTACAGTCCTCCAGCGTGACACATTTCCACAGGGCAGATTTGGCCCTCTCGAATTCGCCCGCGAGCTCGTATGATTTAGCCAGAGCGAACCAGGCTTCTGGGACATCCCAGCCTCGAGGGGAGTTCGTTAGTTGTTGGAGAAGCCCCATTGCACGATTTCTTGAGATAAGGGCGTTGTATTCGCTTTCCTGTGCGGTTACAGGAGCACCCTCATTTGCAGTGAGAGCGGAGGAGCTTGAGTCAACGGATATGCCCAAAAGGATGTTAGTCAATCCAATTGTGGCTAGTGGGTGGTTGGCGTCCACGAATAAGGCTGCGTCGAAAAGCTCCGCGGAGAGTTCTTTCCTACCTTCCTCTAATGCCAATAGTGCTTTCTAAGTCCATCACGGCTTGTTAGTGATAAGGTAGGCTAGGGGGAAACGAAAAACTTGCCTGCGTCAGCATGTCGGCCTCGCCGTCGCCCCTAGTGCCAACCAGACCAGCTGCCTCCTCGACAGCCATTGCTGCATCTTGCAAATGCCCTGCTCTCCTATAGAGACCCCCGACAAATATCCAAACTGCTCTGAGCGCGCTCGCTGCCCTCTTTCTCTCATCCTCTTCTTTTAGCCTGGGCTCCGGCAGTGAGACTGGTCTCTTGATATTTCTGGGCTCTGCGCCCTTGCCCCTCATCTCATCCGTGATTCTGCTCCCAACGGCACTGATTGGGTGCGGTAGTTTACTATGCTCAAGGTTATGTGGAATATCGCCGGCCCTAGGAAGGTCAGATCTATCCAAGACGGCGTCAGCTGTCCCGTCAATGGGTGTCCTAATTCCGTCGGGCACGAAGGATGTGCTTGAGGTTGCGAATTGCCCGACAGCGACTACACTACTATTACTACTCCCCATCTCTCGCAATTGGTGTCTTTGTAGCTTCATTTTAAGCATGCAAAACAAGTGTGGATGGTGATGTTCGTGCCCTTTGACACTTCCGACAGGGCTCCTCTCAGCACTAACAGAAGAGGCCTCAGTGCTGCCGGGCAATGGTGGGGTTGGGACTTCGGGAGCTTGCTTTGCTGAATGCCCCGAGGAATGCAAGCTCCCAAAAGACTTCATTCGTCTGATAGTACCGCCTGATACGCTCTTGGGCCGATTTTGCTTTTTTGAAGCGCTTGCGGACTGTGTTGAACTATGCTCTGTGATCTGGATTTTCGGGGCATTTGGATTAGGAATTGTTCCGGTTGGTTGATGAAGGGATTGATGGCCCGACTTGGGCCGCTTCGTCAGTGAACTGCTTCCATCACTCCCGGACTGCTGAAAACTAGATTTGTCTTGTGATAAGTTAGTCGCAGAAGCCGCAAACGCCTTCTTATGACTTCTTCCACCCAGGAGACGTGATTTCCTACTTGCAGTGCTCGGTCGGGTGGAAGGGACACTCCCCACTTGTACATTCTGAAATGCGCTTGTAGGTAGATCTGCCCCGACTACATTTGTTACTTCAAACAACCGACCGTAGAGTTCAAGTAGGTTATCAGCCATTCTAACGGCAGCTTCTGGTCCGCTAAGTGCTTCCTCGATAGCAATCTGCGTCATCTTGACCTCCAGCACCCCTTCCTTTTCTCCAACACCCATGTCCCTAAACACTGCCATGTTGTCCCCGAGGATCTCAAAAGCGTTTTCGCAGGCCCGTTCGGCACCTTCGAAATCCTCTTCTACGGTCATAAGTATAGCTAGAAGATGCAATAAGGGAATAGCACGGCGTCGATAAGACCCCCGCCCATCCCAAGATTCGTCCGCTTCGTCATCCGCAGCAAGGCACTTCAAGCACGTGAGGCCTCGTTTTGAACTTTCTACTGCGGACTCGATATCGCCATGTTCGACTTGAACTAGAGCCAGGCCATACCATCCATCAACATCCAAAATATCATAACTTAGTCCTTTTTTGAACGCTTTGATTGCAGCCAGTTGTGCATCGGGCCTTCTTTCTGCATCGATCGATTGCCGTGCCCATGTTGCGTTCGCCATACCAATGCCTCTGTAGACATCGGATAACACCTCTGGATCCTTTGTGTGCCATTCGTCCATCCATTTCTCCAGGGTTTCGGCCATTGTCATCGCCTTTTCACCATCTCCTGTAACGGCACATACTACACGGATCCCTTCAACTGCGGTTTGGAGTATAGTTTTGTCGTCATCAAAATCCTTCTCTACATGTCCCTTGGAAATTCTCTCTTTAGCCTTGTGGATATGCTCGAGATAGGTGCTCAATGCGAGTAGTGTGTCAGGAAAATTCCCGGTGGCCGTGAGAGCGGTGAATAGGTGTCTGAGTATTCGTGGAGAATGGAAGCTTTTGGTGGAAGCTTTGTAGAGGGTCTCAACCACCGCCGAAGCATCCTCCCCAGAGCCTCCAGAGACTCGCCAATTCTCCATGACACGGTCAACCCATTCCCCGATAACCTCGTGGTACTCCGCAGCTCCTGGGAAAGCCAGTCCTCTAAGGAGGTGCTCCTCATAAACCCCACCAATGGTTTCAAGCTCATTTTTCAGCTGTTCTCGGGTGCCTGCTTTCGCCCCCACTCCACCTACAGGCTCATTATGGGGCACAACAGAAATCGTGCCACTTTTCTTGGGAGTTGACCGCCTCAAGTCTGGTGGTCTTGGCTTGTTAGGGTGGCCATCAGGCAGAACGAGAAGCGATAGAAATTTATGGTAGTTCCTATAAACTTCACGCCTCTCCATCTCCTTTTCTGGAGTCAGGCCCTTTTCCACTGTGGGCGAAGGGCCCAAAGTTGTTTGTTGGGATTGCGTAATGCCAACGACAAAGTCATGAAATCCCCTGAATGTCGTCGCAACTGTAGCTTCATCCACGATCGTCTTTCCAATCGCCGTCCCGACTTGGCCCTCATTTCCTGATTCCATATCGGGTCGTTCAACGTCATCATCGTCATCATCATCAGGGGTTGGTGAGTCGAGATTCCTTGAGTCCTGAGAGGTGTGAGTCTCGAGCCAGCAATGATAGGCAGCGAGGGCGTGGTGCGAGAGAGCCTTCTCTGCCCACAAGAGAAAAGACGGAGAATCCCGCCCCGAAGCAGGGTAGGTGGACGGAAGGCGAGTGGCGGCTCGGTAAAGTTGCAAGGCTAATGAAGGATCATCCGGTCTCAAGTGGGCAAGGGCAATACCTGGAACTCCAAAAAGCCTAATAAGTATGATACTCGGTCTCTGTGGGAAAGGCCTATTTTAGTGATTCAGAAATCACAGGTAACAAACCTCTGAGGACAAGTGACTTTATCCTGGTAATGCCAAAATATTCCGCCTTTCCCACTCCTCCATCCCACTCCCCACCGAGTTCCTCCTCGTGAGGTACAACCTTTAGTGCGGGTTCCCATTCTCCCTTCAGTGAAAATATCCACGCAAGGACGGTTCTGGCCTGTAATACATCCTCAAGCGTTATAACACCAACTTGTCCACCCCCGGCAGGGCTCGGCACATTGGGCAGTGAGGGTGGACACAGCTCGAGCTCCCTCATAAGAGGCTCCTGGAGACCGGGGAGAGTGATCCCGTCGGCAGCACCGGCAGGTGTGGATTTAGAGGAAGATCGTTGAAGGAGATATAAACGGGCCTCGGTAGCGGCAGCTAGGGCAAGGCCTGTGTCGAGGAGAGGTGTCAGTATCACGCGGGCAAACCATTGCGAACGAACCGGTGAAGGGAGGAGAGATGGGGAGGTACATTTTCTCCCGGGGGCATGCTTCTGCACCTTCCTGCAGAGCTCAGGGACCGATTCCCACGCGCCACCGCATCTGGCAGCATCCAAGGACTGCAGATAGATATTCGCTTTTACCTATATATCCTCGACGAGCTCCAGTCAGCGATGACGACGCTTCGTGACAGGGGCAAAGGGGACCAAGGTTTGAAGAGAAAGGGAGGTTTAGGGAGGAAAGTAACTTACCGTGCTCATGGAATTAATTTGTTCAATATGTGATGGGAAACGGTGGGGGGAGGGGCCTCAGTCAGGCCAACAGCGATCGGTAAACTATCATGCGTAGGAGGACGATCAGAGGAAGGTTCGATGACTTCAAAATATCATACAAAAAAAAGTTGGTATGTATCATATCATACAGTATGCGGCTCGAACATATTCCGTAAGTCAGGCCCTAACCCTTCGGTAAAGCTCACTTCCCCCCACGGCGATCCAATCACGTGAAAAGTATCTGACCATTCAAAGGGTTGGTCCGGCTTTAACATGCGGTATCCATCCAAGACATGGTATGATACCCAGACCGGCCATTCTAACTTGAACGTAACTTAACGGACTCTGTTTAGCATCTCATAACAGAAGCAATGCGGCCGACATCGTGCTCAGGCCCTCTCCCCGTGAGATTCGGTGCACTACCGGTAGACTGCCGTATGGTGCGAGCATTACTCGTATAGTCTACGGGTACTGTACAGCTTCCGGTTCTCCCCTGCCGGTTCAAGGGCTACACAGCATGGCGTGTGGACCGCTCGAGTGATCCGGCACACCACGGTACTGTACGAGTACTTGTGTGATACTTGCCGAAACAGAAAGTGTGGATGGTGCCCAATACCACCAATTTACTCGTGGACTACCGGTAGACCATTACCGTGCGGCAACGCCGCCCGCGGCACCATGTACGGTAATTCTCTCCGGGAACTTGGTGATATGTCGATAGGGATTCAATCTTACTCGGATATCGCAGGATGGATGGAAATAAATACTCGCTCTCCGGGTCGCATCCGGAATTCACGGCATTTTCCTGTACCTGTACTGGTACAGCACTTGCGTTGATGTTTCGGTGCAATGTGGTTGTTGCTTCTTCCCACTGGAGAGAGAGAGCTCTAGTCTACCGACTTCAGGGACAATGCACACTCCAGTCTGGTACTAGCTTGCCGGTATACCGGTGTTTTGATACTGTCGATACCCAACCTTCTACTTGTAGTCATGTCCTGATAAATTCTGCGCTTTGTTGAGTACCGTAATTTATTATACGAGCACATGCGCACTTTTTCCAGCCTATTGACACCTATGGCAGACTGCGGGATGAGGGCATCTGGATTTCGTGGTGGAAAACAAGCCCCCGGCTTGGTGAGTGTGATATTATCATACCGTACACAGGTTTTGTCCAACGACTAGCCCGCCGCTGCTACAGCAGTTGCGATGATTTTGTCGTATCGCCTGTACCCACAAGATGGAAGTTTCCCAATCTTACCCAAAATCCCCTACACTTGGGATTAGCAGCAGTCACGATTCTGGATACATATATTTGCTTCCTCGCCACCGCACTCCGAGAGGCAAGAGTTACTGCGCCGGGGGACGCGCTGTGCCATATCTTCAAAACTCCCGCAGCCCAGTTTCCCGCAGCGCTTCGCATAGCATGCCGTGGAGTCAATCGATCCAAGAATTTGAACTACCCACTAGACAGTGTAAACCATGGAAGCCCATAATGATCTATTCAGCCCAAACATATGCAAAGGTATTATCTTCAAGCGACCAGACATCCAAGCCGGCACCCGATATTAACAACGGTCTTCATGAACGAGGAAAAGAAAAATTAGCAAAACACCGATTCTCCCAAAAACCCTACAACTCGCGAGCGGGAAGGCTTCTCCATCTACTCCTCGCGCAAAGCCAATCCCTAATCGCTGTAACCATGAAAACAAAGCGGAATTAGTGATGTAATATTTTGTGGCTCCCGGCTACACCACCGCGGCAAATGGACAGCGCTTGTGGCCAGTCTACTGAGCCTTCCTAGCTTTAGCAGCTTCCTTGGCCAACTTCTTCTCACGTCTCTTCTTAGCAGCCTCCGGACCAGCCTCGGTATCGAGAAGGTAATCCCACCACCTAAAAGAGCTCGCGTAATTGCCAATGAACCTTTCGTGGTGAACATCGTGATGTTCGGCGCCGGCCCAGAAAGGAAGGAAGTGGTGCAAACTCCACGGGAACTCGTAACCGGAATGAGCATCAATGGCTTGGAACAGTCGAAGGGTGATCCAGATGTAGACGGTGAGGATATGAAGATCTTTGGTAATACTACACCACAACATTGGCGTACCGACAGTGCCGAGACCGAGAGCCATAACCTCAATAGGGGAAGCGTACTCGGCCGCGAGACCGAAGGGTGCTGCGTATGTGTGATGAATCTTGTGGATGTATCTATAGAGCGGGCCCCAGTGGAAGGCACGGTGGAACCAGTAGTGCCAGGTATCCTCCAGGATGAAGAAAATGGCGACTTGATAGGCAATCTTTGTCCATGGTGGAAAAGGGACATCCGTATCCATACCGAAGTACTTGCACATGGGATGGAAAAGCCTGCGAGAAAGGGTCAGTAGAGGGATCGGGGAGATGGCGCAATTGGGGCCACAAACCAAATCTGGGGAAGCTCGACAGTGAAGTGGGATAGGAGAACCATCCTTGCGCATCTCCACTGCTCTTCTGCGGTTGGAAGCTTGGTCTGTTATGGATCAGTCCCTGGCCCGTGCCGAGATCAGGAAATAAGGGGAGCCGCGCACGTTTTGAATCTTGTATCTTCGGAACCAAGGAATCCTATCGATGATAATCCAGGGCAGCGAGCGCCCAAAGTAAACAGCTTCGTGCATGATGAACGACATGATCCCAGTAGCGAGGGTATCGTTCTCCATGTATTGATACCCTGAGGGTGGCATAAATAAGTGTGCACCCAACAAAAGAGTGGAAGAACTAACACGCCGCCCAAAGACGTTCCAAGATATTTAGATGAAGGTTCACCTGCGAAACCTTCTCGTAAGCGGCCCAGTAGGCACCCGGGTCCGGGAGTATTGTGGTGAAGTTCGACCTGTAGCAAGCAGAATTAGAAATGGGTGAATAACGGGAGGGATTGCCTACTCACATGGTTGTGACCAGCAAAAGAAGGGGACTCTGGCCGGCGGGTTGTGGAGAATTGAAGGATGGATATGGGGAGCAGGGAGGAAGAAAGATGGAGGTGAACGGTAGGAGGGAGAGGCTTTTAGATGAGGGCAACTCCTTTTCCGTGGCGACGCTTTCTTCCGCCTGTGACCCCTGCGTTGCTCAGGGCATCAGGGTTGGGAGACTTGGGATTATTACGCGGGAGTTACCATACCACACTTGTACTAGCGCTCTTGCATTCAATGGCGGGACCCCCAAACACACTACCCGAGTAGGCCTCCCAACAGAGTCCCCACTGATTGGCTGGTGGGCCTGGATTACTAAGATTCGACCAGTTGGTAGAGAGCCGGATACCATATTTGGACGGGTCGCGCAAGGTACGAGTGCTCGAGTACATATTTGGCTTGTTCGTACGCATGGAGCGACGCCCAGGGATCAGAATGGGTCGACAACCGGCAAGCCAATTTCCCGGGCAAGCATGTTTTTTTTTTCACTTTCCGTTTGGGGGGGGGGGGGGGGGATCAGCGTACCATACTGTATCATACTATCATAGTACGAGTATCATACGGAGGTGGAGCCCCTAAGTTTTGTATATTTGGCTAGCAGGGGGGGTTGAGCAAGCAGGGGGTAAAGTTGTCAAATAGAGTATAGTAGGTTGAGATCGGTCTTGGTATATAACAATATCTTGGAGATACCTGATCCAGAGCCCATGAATGATTTTGAGATTCAAAACTAAGTACAATACATATTTAATATTGCGTAAAAAGCCCATTTGTATCAATAACTGCCTGACATCCCGCAGGCATACTTCCTATCAGTTCCCTAAATTCATGTTGTTCAACTCTGTCTTAAGTGTGCTTCATTGCCTCCCATAGTTTATTATAGCTCATAATCTCTGGAAAATTATCTTGAAGATAATTTTTTATTATATGCTATATGCATTCAATCAGGTTTAAATCTGGGAAGAACAGTGGCCAGTAAATAATGTGAATTCCTTGTTCTTGAAGGTCAGTTGCTGTGTCTACTGCCAAATATCCAAAAGCTTCATCTTGTATGAGCTTTAATGGAATCCCATCAGACAATACAATTTCATGTATCTATGAATTATAGGAACAGTGTATGCATGACAGCTTTTAGAATTTATCGTCCCCTAGTCCTTCTCTCAAAAGATCCCAGTACCCTGTGTATTCCCATAGAAACAGCCTTAAAACATCTACTCTTTCTTTCTAAGATATTTTTTCACAATACATATTAGGTTTTACTCCTTACCAACACATCTTGTAACTCATGTTTGCCTATGTCTTCCACCTATTATTCAGGTTTCATCTGTCCATAAAATCCCCTACAACTGCTTCATTGTCCAGGTTACATAGTCCAAAGCCCACTACAACCTTATTCCATAATTCCATTCCATAATGGGAGGCTTTTTCATCACTAAGATTTAATGAAACCCCTCCTTAATCAATACTGCATGGATGGCCTTCTTGCTTACTCCAAACTCCAACTCAATAGTAGGTTGCTGAAATGATAAATGACAATTACGGGAAGACATGCACACATACTCAGTAAGCTCTTCAATTTGAGCTTGAGTAAGGATAGAAGGACAACTGGGCTTTTTGATAGAGTAGCTGGAGAAGTACACATATACTGAACTTAGTACCAGGAATAGCCTGTTTTTTCCTGAATTTGTGTGTATTTCCAACTGATTCAATACAAAAGCTGGCAATCCCATCTCTGGTCATGGGTGAGGTGAAAGGATTTCACGTTCTGAGCATTTGGAGTTGACATTTTTATGGATTGAAATGGATAGAAAAAATTTGTACAAAGTCTTCACCTTTATTCCCATATCCTCAACGCCACAATATCCTGTTTAGGCTACCTATCCCTGCTGACTCAATATCCCCTGCTAGTGAAATATACAAAACTTAGGGGTTGTACCTCCGTACTCGTACGACAATCTACGGTACCGTACTGCAGACCACATCCTGTCTTCAGGCAAACAATGCTCCTCCTTCTCACCCGACGACGCCGCATCGTGTCATGCAATCTTCAGCCATGAGACCGTAAAGCTCGCTCCACACGATGCCGGAGCCCAGCTCCTCCCGTGCTCGTTCTCGAGGGTCTCGTCAATGAAGGTTTGTTTTTGAGATCCTGACAGGGTGCACTTGGGCTCGACTACCCTACCATGCTGAGGTGCAAGGGGCGAGATACTGGATTTGCCTAGAGTAGCTAATTTCTGATTATGGCAGCTGCTTGTACTGTTATCGCTCCTCATCAATTAAGAATATTTTCGCCCCGATTCCGCCCGCTGAACCGTTGTATCATATCATGCCGCGCCATCACCGGCAAACTTGATTCCCGCGGCATGCGTGTTTGCGCCATGCGGGTGACAAACGGCAGGCGCCGGCCTATGGTAGCAAAACGCGATACGGTGCATACCTGTACCACACATGCCTTTCCCTCATCAGCGGCATCTAGAACAAGGGCCATAGAACTATTGTACTGTACTGTACTGTACCGTACCGAGTACGGCACCTAGAGCCTCTGGTTTCTATGGGAAAATAACTTTCCAATTGAATTCTGGGAAGGGACAAAACTTCGAAGGCAACCTGATAACATATCATACCGTCGGGAAACTTGACCTGATTTGGATGCAGGGCAAGGGCCTTCGCCATCCAAGGGCCAGGCGTACAAGTATATAGAATCCCGGCGATGGTTCGGTGCATAACCAAAGATTTCAGCAGCAGTGGTACAGTACTGTACATCCTAGAGACATGGCCCTGAGAGGTCTATCCCCTCTTGCTCCGGTTAACCTTGGACAAGTGTAGTTGATGGATCGGGCGTGTGGCCTCCGACTAAACACATTTACAGTACCATAATATCAAAAAATATAAAAAAAATAAGAAATAAGAAATAAGAAATAACCCTCTCTGGGATCTCTTCGTGCTTGTATTTTCGGATAAGCTGGTTGCAGCAAATGACACAGTACGGTACGACAGAACAAGTCCCTCAAAACCTTGGAGGAATTTGGAAACCGCTCTTCTTTTGGTCGGAGACGCATAGCTCAACTGCAAGCCTGTAGATAACCCTCACAGAAAGTTTTCATCATCATCACTGACAATGTTGTAGATATGTGTTGATTTCATTTTGCTCTCCTCTCCCTCTTCGCTCCATTCTGCCCCGCTGGCTAGGATATGATACCTCATTCTTGCTGGGAGGTATGATAGGTGTTAGGATGGTAGGAAGAGATCCGTTTGGATGCACTATCAGCTGATCGGGCTGCACTTTTTTGATGGGTTGTCTGCTAGCGGTATGATAACTTATATAATGGACCCGGAGTTGATACATCTGATATGCGTTCTCTATCTGATTAGATATGTTATCAAATCCAGCTTTTGAGATAAGTTGTACGATAATATTATGATACAGTGCTGGTACATAATGTGGGTATAGGTGCCACCAATTTTGCCCAAAACCAATATCGACACCTCTACTCCGTGCTTGTACTTGGGTACGAGTATTATACTTGTGCCACATTTTTATGCTTGGCCCTTGCGCCGGGAGGACAAGTGCAAGCGCCAATTTGCAAGCATGAAGCCACTCGTGACCTGTGATGACCACAGTCACTTAGAAACCTAGGCCTGTGTTCTAGATCACGGGTAGTTTAGTAACTTGAGCTATCATGTTATCGGGGGCGGGGCTTCGGAGGAGCGTCCGTGACTTTGTAACACAGTTTGCCTGGATAGGCGTAATGGACTCCACTCCCTACCGCACGAGTACGGTACCGTGCGGTGCTCACTCGTGAATGCTCTTGTCGCGTAAACCGGGGAAAGATTGGGTAGAGCTTACAGTGGTCGACTATGTGTGCCTTGCATTCGGGTATCATAAGAGTATGGTACGACGAATACGGTACCGGTGCTGTATGATACTTGTACAGTGTCATTGGGTGGCTGGTGCGAAGGGAGGGTAACGCTGATTAGCATCTGATAAGATTATGTATGTTGCATCTCTCTGTGGAGGGTAGAACCCTAGCAGTCCAACTCCCCACAAATTGCCCACAAATTCCCTATCGTGGAATTTATCAAGCTAGTAGATTGGAGAACAATCAACCACCACCACCGGCACCATCACCAAGCGACCACCTACCGACCAACGGCATATCACGGCAAAATGGTACGTTGGAAAATAAACACCCTGTTTGGTTCGTTTCGGGATTTTGGATTGCCGTGCTGAGAGCGTCTGAGCTCTGGAGGGGTTTCGGCGGAATTTTGGAGATTTAAGGGTCGCGGGGGATTGGCTGCTAACGGATCGATTGAATAGACGACCCGACCCACCGTCACTATCCACGGAGCCGATGGCGCTCCCTGCGGAAACACCGCTACCCTTCCCAGCGTTTTCAAGGCTCCTATTCGTCCCGATATCGTCCAGAAGGTTCACACTGGCATGGCCAAGAACAAGAGGCAGCCCTATGCCGTGAGCGAGAAGGCCGGTCATCAAACTTCTGCCGAATCTTGGGGAACTGGTTAGTTGTTTTCATGCGTTTTTGAGAAATGTGTGGGGTCGGATTGATGATGGTGGGATGGGCTTTTATCGTGCTGAGAATGCTCTCTTCCCTGAATCCGGCCCACGCCCTGCGGAAGCTAAAAGAGATATGGATTAACAATGTGGGATTACAGGTCGCGCCGTTGCCCGTATTCCCCGTGTCTCTGGTGGTGGTACCCACCGCGCTGGTCAGGCAGCTTTTGGTAATCAGTGCCGTTCGGGCCGTATGTTCGCTCCTACAAAGGTCTGGCGCAAATGGCACGTCAAGGTCAACCTTGGACAGAAACGTTTTGCTACCGCTTCCGCCTTGGCTGCTTCCGCCGCTGCTCCTCTTGTCCAGGCTCGTGGTCACCGTATCTCTACCGTGCCCGAGCTTCCTCTGGTTATCGCCGACTCTGCTTTCTCTACCATGAACAAGACCCGTACTGCCATCGAGCTCCTCAAGTCTGTCGGTGCTTACCAGGATGTTACCAAGGCCTCCAAGTCCCGCAAGATTCGTGCTGGTAAGGGTAAGTTGAGAGGACGCCGTCACCGCCAGCGCCGTGGGCCTCTAGTCATCATCAACCCTGCCGACGAGAACGCCCAATCCGTTGTCAAGTCGTTTCGCAATATCCCTGGTGTCGAGACCGCCTCAGTAACCTCTCTCAACCTCCTCCAGCTTGCTCCTGGTGGGCATCTCGGGCGTTTCGTTGTCTGGACCGAGTCTGCCTTCAACGCTCTCAATACCGTCTATGGCACTACCGTAACGCCCTCGGAATTGAAGAAGGACTACCTTCTCCCCTCGAACATTGTCTCCAATGCCGACATCGGTCGTCTCATCAACTCTGCCGAAGTCCAGGCCGTCGTTAGACCCGCCAAAGGAGGACCGAGACAAAAGAAGGGAGGAAAGGCCGGCGTCCTCAAGAAGAACCCTCTTAGAAATAGACAGGTACTTCTCAGACTCAACCCATATGCCAAAGCCTTTTCGGCGCAGAAGTTGGGCTGTGTCAAGGTGGAGAAGGTCAACGAGCGACCAGGAAAGGGCGAGACTTTCAAGACCATCATTAATGCTGACTGAGTTGTTGGATTTGCGTCATGATTGTTTCCTTCTGTCTCTTTATTTCTTTTCTGCCACTCTTTTCTTCTCTATGTTCCAAAATAAATAAACGCTGTTCGGGGGCTCGGGGTGTTTTTCTTCTTCTTCCGATCTAGGGGGAGCTTGGCGTGGAGTGTTGAAGAAAGCACTCGGATATATACTGTATTCCATGCCCCAACATGACTAGAAGCGGGGTGTGACCGCTCTTACTCTCTCTCCCCCTATCTTAGACCACGGTTCATCCCGATAAAGCAGAAAAACGTGCACCTCACTACCATATCCCCCGGAGTGTACTGTAGATCGCCCACATATACGATACACAACCAAGACCGTACAAGCACCGCCAACGATACATCCCCTGATACGGTACTCCCGTGCAACTTTTATCATACTGGGACCCTCCTCCCGCCTTGGTCTCTGGGGAAACTTCCGCCAAACTTGCAGGAACGCACATTATAATGCGCGGATAAGGATGTTACGTCAATCTTGGGGATTGTACGAGTATATCAATATCAATATCAATCAATATGCCTGGCCGCTCGGCATCGTAATAGCAGGTGGATTATCGATTGCTCCTCGGGATTGGGACGGAGGGGTGGAGGGGTAAAATTGGTCTGGGCTCGGAAGGACATGTATTATTACCCGTGAGTTTGGGTGCCGGTATGTGTGATTGGGTTTGCATCTCCTGATCGTTACCTGCGATAGTCTACCTACCTACCTACCTACTTAACGTATGCTGGGTCGGTTCTTGCGGCAGAATGCGTGTGTGGGTTTGGTGCTTTAGAGTGGCCTATTACGGTATGATAATATTATGATACCGGTAGTTCGCTCGAGTGTCACGAGTAACCTACCCCCAAACTGGGTAGTTCCGAAATGGGCTGTCCCGCCTGTCCGTACTCGTAGTGATTTTTGACTGCGGGTTACCAACTATTATATTGGCGCCATCCACCAAACCCACCCAATTAGTTGCTTACTAATCTCCCACATCCCCATTGATATCTTAACCGCACATTCCTTCTCCGCATTCCTCCCTAAACTTTACCCCTGCCAGCGTGGTCCACCATATGATCCAGAATCCCAGCTTCCCTGCCTTGCGGCGGGTGATAATGCATGACATAGCTTGGGCGCATGACCATTCTACGGGTTAGTGATCATTACCTGGTTGTATTATATCCCACCACTCATAGAGCACAACACCAGTCAACTCTCACCGGAGTATGATATCATACCGGTCACATTAAGTTTATGTTCAAAAGGACGCACAGTTAACGATTGATTCATCTGTAGTTTTCGATTGTGTGTATGTGGATAGCGATCTAACTTAAGGTGCATTGAGTTAACAGCCCCCGCGGTCAAGTTGGGCGATATGATAGCTCGCTGAAGTGGAAATCTTTTGGCAGGACTGTGTGGATTTGTGCTTCTTTTTGTCCCAGCTAATGAGAGTGTCTGTTTTCGTAAGGGGATAAGAGGGGAGGGAAGGAGGAAAAGAAAGGAGGGAAAGGAGCGGGAAAAGCAAGGAAAGAGGAAAAAGACCAAACCGAGAAAACAACATGGTCAAGTAAGCAAACCTCATTTCCCACTGTAAGTTGCCCAAATCGAAAAGAAAAGAGGGTGAGAGAGAAGGGAGGAGAGAATATAGGGTTTTTTTTTCCTATCACGTTGGGAAGAACAATGATTATGTCATAGCATCTCTGCAATCAAAACTTGGGTCACTATCTTGTCACCACCACAGCCAGAGCTCCCCCCACTGCCATACCCGCCCCACCAGTACCCCCTCCCAATTGGTGATGGTGCCAATCATGAGCTAAAATCGGAAAAGCTGGTAATCTGTTAGAACTGTATTAGAATGCGTGTCCATGGCTTTCTCACCTTAACAAGCAAACTCCAAACCACCTCCATTGATGCCGGAGTAGAAAATTCGAGAAACATTTTTCCAGATCTCGTAGCTACAAGTACACTCCCGGAAAACCACACAGCTAATAGATTATCATCCCAGACGTCCTCATAAAATCGCCCCAGCGAGAAAAACCAAGGGGCAATCTCTCACATGGGCGGAGGCAGAGAGTTGTAGGCCATCCTGTCTGATCCATTCGAGTCCCATACCTCCTCACATCACCTAGATAGTGAGCAATCACGCCTCCTCCTATCTCCACGAGCCCGGTATCTGGTCTATTTCTTCCTATGTATTCGAAGAGAAGTGTAACAGGGGAGGATGAGGTGACGTTGAAGCGGTTCCAGCGGGTAGTTGGGCTGGGTGGCCATGGGCCAGAGGCCCAGATATAAACTGTGTACTGAATTTCGGTGTAGTAGTGGTACCGCTGGCTTTGGTGAACTGGGATAGCTCTGAGTTGGGGGTCTATCATGGCTGGACTGGGGTTTTGTGAGATATTGAGAAGCAATTGCTCCGGAGTGTTCATCTCAGGATGGTCGCTCGCATAATGTGCTTCAACTGGTTGTGGCGTAGCTAGTGCTTCGATGATGGGACGCAGATTCGCTGCATCGTACTCGCTGCTTCTGCCTGATACATCCACGTTGGACCCTTCTCCCCGGGAGGTGTTGTGATCCGCGGTGTTTTGGATGGGCTGGAGAGATGGAGGGGTTAGGGTAGATGTAATATTTCCATCGGTGCGGCTTCCCAACTGGCTTGTGTTATCGCTCCCAGGGCTTTTTCTCCTCTCAGGCCTAATGGTTCTGTCCGATAGGTTGGCTTCATCCTCGGCGGGCTGACAAGTGGGTTGGTTGTGGGAGCCTTTCGCTTGCGGAAGTGGATCTATGGCTGCCGCAAGGTGCTTAAGTCCGGGCTCATGAGGCCCCTTCATTGTGAAAAGGAATTTTTCAGGCTCTTCAGCATCGCTCCTACTTTCCGGAGCTTTGATTGTTTCCTCCCCTTCTTTCTCACCATTTCCTGATGCGGTATCTTCTGCTTCTGGGGGTTCACCGCCTTCGCCATTCGCTCTTTTTGCCCGCACAATTTGCTTTTGACGGCGTCGAGTGGGTGAAATATTTTGCAAAAAGGGGTTGCTACTTGCACCCACTGTGGGAGAGTGGCTCGCGAGGGCGGTCTGACGGGTTTTATGTCTTATTGGGTAGCGGGGGTTCTGGGCTACCTGGGTGGGTTCTTGCGCAGAGCTTCCGCTCAGATCGGGCTTCTCTCTGTTCCTAGCAGTGGCAGATCTGGTTCTGGGTTTGATGGATACTCCTTGTGTCAGGGTTCTTCCCTGCCCGGAATTTGCAGTTGGAGAAATTTCCGACGCTGCTTCGTTTGAACCCCCAGCTAATCGGGTCTCAAAAGCCTGGGAGTTTTTGGATGGTGGGAGGGATGAGGATGAGGGAAGGGGTTCCTTAGCCGGGCCTCTTGGTGATATATTCTTGAGTGGAGTTGGCGCAATGGACCTCGGATGATTTTTTGGAGCAGGTTCCTGATTCGGAGAGGCAGGCGGCTCTTGATCGTTCTTTGAGGCACGGGAGGTTTTGTCGTCTCCCATGGTAATGATAGTTGGTCGGGTTTTTTTGGTCGGGGTGGGGGCTTGTGAAGGTATCAGGCGGTAGGTTTGGTGAGAGTGGTAGAGGAGCTTCAAAGGGAGAGAAGATGGGGGAGCGTGGAGGGAGAGGTGACGAATCGGGAGAGAGGCGGAGGTGAATCACTTTGGGGGATTGTCGGGGAAAAAGTGAGAGGAGGGTTTCTAAGTGAACCTCTGCTTGTTTTGGGGGGGGAGGCGTAATCAAGGTCTATTGCTGACGACGATAGGCACGTATGCCGGAGAGAGCGGCAGGAAGTGAAGGGATGGACCTGGAGTAGACCTACTAGCTTCCACGAAGGTATTTGGGAGTATCATTAAATTTTTCTCTCGGACTAGAATTGAGCAAACTTGTTCATATATTGTCACTCGAAAACTGCCAAGCATTTTGGTTTAGGCTACTCGAGCCTACGCACTCTCAATATCAGCTCAAGGGGAGCATTGGTTTTACGATACTTGCACCACACCAGTAGGTGATACGGGAGTAAAGTTGGTAATGCCACACCCGTCAGTAAGGGTTCTTTTGTGTTGTACTCGGGCACAGTAACCATGACTCCCGCCCCCTTGGACTATTCCAAGAAGATTGGTTTGTAGATTACCCAGGCGAATATTACCCTTGCTTACCGTCTTTTACGTCGCCAATGGTGTGCTAAAGATGCTAACAATTCTTAGGATGTCATACTGCACATTCCACAAGTCGGTAGTCGAGTATGCTTCCCGATCCCACATGGGACTTAACTGTAACGGCATGAGCGTCTCTAGTCTTAGCGGTTGGAGTGTGCAAGGTGGAGCGGAGGCCATACTGGTCTACGAACGGAAGGTTGCGGCACTCTATGAGAGCTCCTTTAGCGGTCGGTTCGATGCTAAGAAACTGCAACCCGGACACGACTTCGGTCGTGAGAAATATGCTTGAAGCTTGGTTTAGTGCTGCTGTATTACAATACCTGTACCATGTCTAGGCCCCCTTGGTAAAAACAAAAGCATGCGTGTGATAGCAGTTGTGGTGGGCGGATGTTAGATACAGTAGTCCTAGGACCCTTTCAGAAAACAACCTCATAAAACTTGACCCCCTCGAGATCTGGTAAAGTCCACTTTCCACCAACCCCACCCCTTGCCTTCCAACTCTCGGTCTCCAACCAAACAGCCTCGGCGTTAACCCCTTCAAGCGCATTCTTTAGATCTGCCCTCTGCAATAGCCGCTCCCCGCCAAGGATCTTACAAATATCATCGACGATCTCATCGCTGACCATACAATACTCCAGAACGGCAGCCACCATCCCACATAGTGCATCCCAGACTTTATACCCAGGACTATAAACCCCCATATTCCCGGTCTTGCTTGCCCTCTCCCTCTCCCACCTCCTCAAGCAATTGACAAATACTCTCTTGATCCCCGGCCACGCGTCCGCAATCCTGCTGGAGATGAACTCCCCACACTCCCGTGCAAGCGTGGCTATCGCCTCCGCCGCGGATATTGTAACCTGCGGTTCGTCCTCGAAGAGGCGGTTTAGGACAGTGGGCCAGATGTCGTTCACTAGAGGGAGGAATGCGTCTTCGTTCTTCGAGAGGAGTGGGGACGCGGTGGATATTAGGCGGAGGAGCTTCAGACGGAGGGGGTAGGAGGGGTGTGTCAGGTAGTGTTGGCTCAGGCGGGTGATCCTTTGGACTAGGTCGTAGGTTTTTGTGGGCTTTACTACTCCGCTTTCTGGAGGAGGTGGTTGGGGTTGGTCTTCGTCGTCCTCGTCCTTGTCCTCGTCCGTGATGGTGGGGCTCTCACTTTTGCCTTTTCCTTTTCCCTTGCCCCAAGGCTTTTCCGGGGATTTTCCGGCGGCCATGTCTGCCTCTTCTTGCTCCGCTCTCTTTTTCTTTTCTTGCTCCTTACGAAGGTTGGATTTGATCTCTTGGATTAAATCTTCGCCAGTTAGCAGTTTCCTTCGCTTCCCCTGCGGCGGGGATGAGGAGGAATTGTCGGTGTTTATCGTGATGGCGAGTAATTCACCGCCTTTCCCGCTCTCTTCTACGACTTGAGCGAGGACACCTAGGAGTGCCTCGCAGAGCGCTTCATATCCGTGGAAGGCGTCTAGCGCGGCAAAGATGCTGACGACCATGTCGTCGAGGTAGGGTATCAAGCTTGGCCCTACAAGTCTTAGCATCATTCCGAGGACTATAGGTGCTTGGGGGGATAGGTCGAATGTGTTCAGCTTTAGCGCTACGGCGTTGACCATATAGTCAACGTTTTCTAGAATAAGTTCCTTGGCAGATGAGTACCCGCATGAGCGAGAGACGTTGTTAAGTGTGATTATTGCGTGGGATTGGACTGCCCTTGAAGGGGAGCCCAGGAGGTGGACTACGGGGTATAAAGCATCGACTAGATCTTCCCTGAAGGATTCTTTCTGTGCTTGCGCTGTGAGGGAGATTGCCTCGAGGGCGAGGCACTGGAGTGTTGGTGACATGGGATCTGCACCTTCGTCTGCACCCAGTTCTGTAGCGTTGCTGAGGACGGATAATGACACTGCGAATAATTCCTCCGTGACATGTTGCCGTAGCGGGCCCGATGGAGAAGAGTCTAGGTCGAGGAATACGTCTATTTCGTCGGAATTTTCAAGCGATCCTCGGAGTAACTGCACAGCGACCCATAAAGAAGTAGACCTATCTTTGGTAGGAGCATTTATTCTCGAACTCTCCCGGGTGTGCCGCTGTGCAAGCCTTAGTGCGTTTTCGGAAGTGCATCCTAATAAACCTAAAAGCTTCTTCACGCTGCCAACTGTATCCCGTTGACTTCTGTGCCCAAGTACTACGTCCGGGTACTGCGCTGGGCCGGCGGGTGTTCCGATAGCCTTATTCTGCGAAACCAGCGCGTCAAACGGCAATGGCTCCTCAACCGCTTGGACAGCCTCCTGTTTCCCAGAGGCCCCGGTGTAAGCCGTGAAAAGACTATCCCGGATATTGGCCGCCAACGTCTCCTGCAGTATCTCGCTGTCCATGCCCAACTCCGTCAGAATCTTGAACCCGGTAGAAATTCGACCGATAAGTCTAGTCTTCATAGTTTCTTCGTTTCCAGCCATGACCCTTGGTAAGGAGACTGCCCAGCCGTGAACACAGCCTTGTATCGCCTCCTTGACGTTCTCACTCACCGCCACGACACGCAGAGTGTTTTCGGAAATACTCCGGAGGCTGTCATCTTCATCCCCGGCGAGGACGATCATTGTTTCGATGATCGCCGTGAAAGCTTCGGCGAGAGACTTTGCGCAATTCTCGAGCAGGTCCCGACATAACTCGAATACGGCTTTGCGGACATGAGTGTGCGGGTGGCCGCGGAGGCGGAGGATGTTGTCGAGCGCAGATTTGGATTGCGTTGCGGTAGCAGTGAGCCAGGAGGTTGTTCGGTGGACCTTGAGGTCCTCGCTCTTCCCCTTCCCCTTTCCCCCGTTTTCTTCCTCGGCGGGGAGGTTCGCTGTGTCCGCATCTCCGAGGACTTTACATACCAAGCGGTTCAGCACCTTGACGCAGCGGACGAGGATTTTGTATGGGCGTTTTGTAGTAGGCCCTAGGCCAATGACCTTCACCAGCCCACTGACCACGCCGGGATAAAAGCTGGCGAAGATATCCGAATCAGTGACGCAGGAGAAAAGCAGAGCCTCTAGAACCTCCAAAGAAACCGCCTGCAACTGCGGAGAAGCCGTGGAAATGGTGACCTCGAGCACAGCGGTGACACTATGGCCCAGCACCGGTAGCGACTCCACATCCCCCAAAACCCCCTTCTCAGCCCTCTTTACGCATTCGAACAGTGCTAGCAAACACTTCATACCCTCAATCTTCGTCTCCTCACTTCTATTCGCATTGACTGGAGCTCCGGGCGTGCCTGCTATCACAAAGGTGATCATGATGAGTGTCTGCTTCGCTTGCTCCGCCGGCATGTTCAGTCGCCAGCAAGTGTTAAGCAGGATACGCACGCATCCCAGAGCCTTTTCCAACGCGCCGTCGTTCACGGTTTGGTGCTGCCGGAATATGTGTGAGAGTGGGTAGAAGATGTAGTCCCCCAGCGCGCGGTTGAAGACCTCGCCATGGCGTCCGGAGGCACTGGTTAGCGTTTGAAGGAGTTGGGTTAGAGATGTGGATAGTCCTCTGGGATCGGGGGTCGGTTTTAGGATTGTTTCGCTGACTTTTATACAGTGAGGTTTTAGCTGGGTGTTTTTGTTAGTTTAGTGAATCTGGGCGGGGTGCTTTTGGGGAATGAATGGGTACCTCTTTGAAGACTTGTCTTTGGGTTTCTTCAGACATGGTGGTGGTGAGGCTCAAGGTGGGGTGTGTAGCACTGTTGGGTTCAAGTTTAGGGAGGGTAACACAAGAAAGCTTGGATTGCGGAGTGCCCAGGGTCACGGGAGGTCACCCGGAAAAGACGGTGACGCAGGATGGCCTGTGCTTTGGGTTTGGAACCAATTGATTGACTTTCGGTATGCATACCGGTGCTGTAACTGGGGAACGATCTCCACATACAGTAACGAGGTTACGACATAAAAGCCCAAGTGCTCGACGAACAAGAACATTCATCAATCTTCCCCCGTTTCCCGTAAACACAAGGATTTCGTCTTCGGGCCAAAGTTGCCCTTAGTTTCAATTGCCGGTAGTGAACTTCCGGAGCCTGAAGGAGAGGCAGCATGATGCTGGGAACGAGACACGAACTTTTCTCCCTGAATGGAAAAAAAACCCCTGCCCTGCTCGGTAATGTTAGTTGACAACTTCAGAGACAGAAGTATGATATCATATATGATATCATACGAAATATTGGGAGAACCGGCCCTTCAAATATACCGCTAAATTTGGGGCCCTTGGTGTACGGGAGTTAGTACTCTTCCCCCCCCCCTATGAATCTAATACCTCCCAGAGTCTATTCATCCCTTCCTTCTTCACCATACATAGCACCCACCTCACATTTTAAGATCTGCCCTAACAGTTATACAATATGTTACCCCCAACTCTGTACTCTACCCCCCGAAAAAAAACGGCCCTTTCAATTCATCGAGCCAATGGACGTGATGCTGAAGAAGGGAGTATCGGTGACTTAAAGTATGCATTTCAAACTTCCACTAATGAACCAAAACCAAAGGGAATCTCCTCTGCATGTAGACAAATATTCTAAACTGGCCTGAAATGAGCAACATGCCCGTTTTGTGGCAGGGAAGAAATATAACTTATGTATCTCTTTCCAACTTGCCCGTTCATGTCGGGCGAATTTCAACACAAAAACATCAAAAAAAAAAAAAAAAAAA
>PYWC01000032.1:892859-965040 GCA_003182015.1 Tuber magnatum | reverse complement strand
TCATGAAGTGGCTGCCGAAACCCACTCCGCTGGGCTCGGATGCCAATTTCTCGTCCGGCCGCGGGCCGGGGCAGACACCAACATCTCTACCAAACCTCGAGAATAGAACCCGAGTCATTATCTCCGACTTCCGTCATACGGTTTCGGTTTCCATAAGGTGATTCGCTAGGGACAGTGACTCGAGTGATTTCTTGTGATAACTGAGTACCGGTCCCTATTTGGTGGCTAGGTGGCGGTTGATGGTTGTTGATATCACGGGTCCGTTTTTACGAGTTGCGAATGCGGTATGAAAGGGTAGGTCCAAAAGGTTATCATTGGAAAGGGATTGTGTCCTAGCCATCCCCCTCCCTCCAAGCCTCACACGGCCCCAACCCTGTGGCTCTGTTTCGAATAATAAAGATCTCAGATGGTTTCCGACAGAAGTTCGAGCTTCGCTGGAGCTTTTGTGGTATTGGACGGGTCTTGTGTATTTGGATGGTAATAGGGGTAATTGTTCAAGCCCGACTTTTTCGTGGAAATGCGGTAAGCTTGCGATGCCATCAATGACGGAAGCTCGGTTTCATGATGAATGGCCATCCTCACAAACTAATTCGGTTATTTTCGTACTAGCGAGTGTGTGTAACATTCATGATTGTGTTCCGCGGTTCTGTTTTCAAATCAAAGGCGAAACACTTCTTCGTTCCTGTTAGGGAAGGTTGGTAGGACGCCCTCCGAAACAAAGACGGGGGACGGAATGGTTTGTTTGGTGGAATTCCCGTCAATAGAGAATCCAAAGCGCTTCTAGGGGGGGAAATGAGTCCTCATCATTTCTGGTTTCCCCCCCCTCCTCCCTCCGTGCTTTGATAATCATATGGTACATCGATGTTTACAAGCTCTGGGCTTTAGCTAGCCAAATTATACCTCGATTGATTGGGGAAGCATTTACGGTAAGCCTCCCCGGTGATTGGGTATAATCCAGCGGAGCGTCAATTGAATCGATTGGGATTATGATATCATAACTATTAACTTATCCTGGATCTGCACCACGAACAGAATCGACCAACGGAGTAGATCTGTGGGAAGCTTTGAAAGTATGATAAGTTAGTTGAATATGATATCTATCCCCTTAAGACGAAATATCACGATAACTTTGGATGGTACCAATATGTGCTTGGTAGAATCAACCTTCCGACCCGTTGCGGACTTTTATCGAAATGTCTCCTTTTGACGTAAAGCTGTTAAAATCACCCTGCTCTTGTTTCGGCGGGGGTCGCATTAACTCCTGGGTCCCTTTAATTCTTGTTTAAGGCCCTGTTGGCACAGGGGCTTTTACGGTATTAAAGTGGGTTTTTTTTATTTAATATCGTTCATAGCAAAACTTTTTTTTTTTTTTTCATATTATGATTGAGGGGGAGTTAGGCACCTGCACACAATTTAATATTGTAATATATTCTGTTTCCCCTACATCATCCACTGCAAATACTTCTGCTAGAAGCTATCAGACTTTAGAGCTCCGGGGAAAAAAAAGAGGAGGGTCCAAGTTTTTCCTTAATACTGGTACTATTCATACCACTATAATCACTTAATAACAACAAATGAATCGGATTTTAGTAATTGCAGGATCAGCAGGCTTTGCATAAAGCACAGAAAACCAGGTTTTTTTTTCCATACTTTTTCTGAATTCGTGGGGGCTAGGGATGTTACCGGCATGTTTTGGCTTTTATCGTCGTGATTAGGGAATAGGAAAATCCCCAAAGACGCCGCAGTGCCCCTCCCCATAACATATACTATTTTCAGCTTTTGTTGCGATAAATTCTCATTGGCACGTACCCAACAGGCCAGTGTTTTTATTTTCTGCTACCCCGCCGATCGCGGACCTCGCCCCTAGGCACACTGCCCGGAGTGGGATTCTGCCACCCAATGGCAAGATTGATTTTCCCTACAGCACCATTGAGTAAGGCTAGGTCTTCGATCTCCCAGTCCTCGCGGTGCGAGGTTTGTTGTTTCCCTTCCTCATGCGACGGATCGTTCAATAATAACTCATTGTGAGGGGGAGTTGAACTCCTGGGCTCCTGCTGATTGCACAGGGATTGATTGGTTCTGGGCAGCTTAACCACTACGCCAGCTAAGCGTTTCATGTTCAATAAATATATTGTAGTTACCATCATGTGAAATTATCGTGGGAACGGATACTTGCCCTGCTGGCAGGTGGACCTTGATTTTTTTTTTCTGCCAGAGGCTTAGGATAGCGATACTATATTATTAAAAGCTGAATACATCAGGAAAGTAGGTGCGTCCTCAAGGGAAGGGGAATTATGAATATTGATACCTGTCTGCGGCTGGCGATGGGATCTCTTGCGAAAATGAGCGGTTAGAACTGTCAAGTCTGAAAAAAGATAAGCGGGTCTGGCAATGGGCAAGACGGAATTTTGGGAGAGTTTAGGATTGCAGATGTACCCGAGTACTGCTGAAAGCCGTCCAATACCCGTACACTGACAAGTTAATGGTAGAGGAGTATCATACCACAGCACAATATTCACGGCTTGCGGTAATCTCGTTCAGGGCATTGGGTCCCGCTTTCAAGTTGGGCTTCACGAATCAAGGTACGATAATTTATGCCAGACTCTAGGAACCCAAACACAACTACCTTAAGATATCGCTCGTCACGAATTTTCCTCAGGTTGGATGCGTAGATCCAGAATAGCCCTCCTTACTCCGGGTCCGCGTACCGGTGTGATGCAGGGCAAATTGATTCTTTGCCTATCATCGTCCCTTCCCATACCGAAACAAGCAGCCACAACCATGAGTTTTTCTTCCAATACCGGGGGTCCTCCGTCTGCCCTTCAGACTCTGAGCGGGGACCATTCCAGATTTTTACAACATTCGGCGCTCGCCGCAGGTGGCACGGCATAATAGGTTAGAGCTAATTTTCAGTGTCTCTGGACCTTTGACCTTATCCATGATAAACCCCTTCTCTGTTTTGTTCTTTTCCAGCTTGACCCAGCAAGCTTATTGGGTTAACCCGAATTATGAATCCTTGGGTTGAGCTGTCTTGGGTCGGGCCAATATTTTGTTGGGTCCGGGTCGGGTCGAAATTTTGTTGGGTTTGGGTTGGGTCAACATTCTGTTGGGCTTGGGTTGGGTTGGGTCCACCGGTTGGGGGGACCCGGATGTCCAAGGTGGCTACGGAACTGTATCGACTGTTTCCTTGTATCATAGTACCGGTAAAGCCAGGTTGGAGCCAGTTCTCCTAGCATTCAAAGTACTATACTCGAGTACAACCTATGGTATGGAAATTAAATTTATTTCCGCTCCCTCCGTCACCTGTTCGTACTACCTCATGTTCCATACCGTACCTGTAGGTTTGTCGGTCTGCAGGATTTCACGTTGATCAATGGTTCTCACTACCGTCCCTCAGGAAAATCCTAGGCTTATCTAATTAAAAACATACTGCTGCGGTTCTCGCATACACCAAGGCACGAGTATTATTTGGAGAGGAAAGAAAAGAAAAGAAAAGAAAAAACCTTCTGTTTAGCCCATTCGTCCCCTAGAGCCAATAGACAAAAGAATATGCATCCCTATCTTTCTGATATCTCGCGGGATGAGGAGTAATAGTTAGGGCGGGCTTTCGCTCTCTATTTTTTTCTCTACTCGAGTAACTTATGTTAAGAACAATATACTAGCTGAGGGATAGTAGGAGGGGATGATGGAGCACCAGATGAGCGAGTTGAATAAACATACACATGCAGTGGGGGGACTGATGGCTCCCACAATCTAAGTTACTTAATGCCGTCAGAAGTGATTATGTTCGAGCTGTGTATGCTCTATCCCAGTCACCAAGTAGCTCATTTAATTGGGGGGATATTCAAATGACTAACTGCACCACTTGCATACTGGGATATGGCGAAATGGCTTTTGCCTCTCGCAAAGGCCGAATTGCCTGCTTCCCCCATCGTTAGGGGGCGGTATTCCGTTAGAAAAGAGATCAAGTTATCATACGTAGGATCTTGTGCTGAGATTAGAGCCACGTAGAAAACTGCTGATAAGTTTGGAGGGTGAGTGGGGTATATAGGTTGTTGTTCATGGTTCTAGTGAGGGGGTAAATTGGCATGGTAAGCGGGAGCTGGGGGAGGAAAATTTTTCTAATTGTCGAGGAATGGGGAAAAAGCTTCCACCAAAGGATTGCGCAAAGGGAAACCTTACCCGCTAATTGGAATAGGGTAAACTCTGATCTGATCGCTAGAACATATCAGGTAAAGTGGCTTATTACGCGAAAGGGATGGCTACTTGACCAAGTGGGCTTCTTGACGGCGCTGATGAGATCATATGATTTAACTTTAATTTACTGAAGACTGGAATTGGAGTGAGCCAGTCGGGGATATTCGGCGGTTTAATTCTCGTTGTGCAACTTTCCCCCCCCCCTAAAGCCAACTTACAAGCACATACTATCATAACAGAATCCTGTAACGGAGCCTCCCCTGGTTCAACCTACCGTGCAATAGGGGGCAGTGACTCTGGACGTCTCCTTGGCCTCGGGCACTGACCCACAGAGTTGAATTCCGCTCACCCTTTTGATATGGCCATGCACCCCAACATCCCAGCAGAGTAGCTGAACTGCAAGTTAGGCTTCAAGTTAGATCCGCTGTATTGTCCGTTTGGAGCACTTCAAGAATATGTCACGCGTTCTCTGGGCCTATTACACCTCTGTTCGATGTACTTGGCTGGTTCACAGCGGCAGGTTCCCCGCCGTCTGGTACGAGTGCTGTACTCGGGTACTGTTCCCAAGTTGAAACTATATCTGCAGTACTCGTATAGAGAGCGACATATCCATCTGGGCTTAAATGCGCCAGCAACCATCAATAGCTCGATGAGCTACCAATCCAAACCAAGCAACACCACCTTTTGGTTATGACCTCACTTGCCGTCGAACAAGATAGGATTCTAATTGGATGGTTGACAAGCCTTGAGATACCCCTCTCCCAGCCGGACGACTAGGGAACTTCCACCACTCCAGTACTCGTACCTCTATCCCGAGTTTTCCGAAATTACGAGTCGCTCTCGATCCCACGCTCCCACTGGCCTATATTAGGCGGCTCAGTGCTGTGGCCACCAAGCCGC
The DNA here is from genome assembly GCA_003182015.1 of Tuber magnatum. Taxonomy (NCBI): domain Eukaryota; kingdom Fungi; phylum Ascomycota; class Pezizomycetes; order Pezizales; family Tuberaceae; genus Tuber; species Tuber magnatum. The sequence continues at coordinate 959,943 of PYWC01000032.1, read as the reverse complement.
TATTATCGTGGTAACACGTCTGCACCGTCTGCCGGACCATGTAAACGGGATGAGGTACAAAACGTGGGGGATCTACCCAGTGGATCGCCTGGGTCACAGCAAAGCCCTTAGTTGCCATAGGGCAATTACCCAAATACCGGACTCCATGAGCAGCGAATTAAGGCTGTTGAGAGTTTTTTCTTGAGGAGGTGAAGTGGTGTGTTTCGAACCTTAATTGAAAGAATCCTATTACTCAGCGCTCCCTGGGGAGGGGTTTGGTTTGCTCTGCGGGGTATCGTAAAATCATAAAGGCCTCCATATGACGTAGGGCGGAAATAAGCAGAAAGTTCCAAAGCATCTCGGTATATTCCTTCGCAAAGGCCGCAGTATGGGGTGACTGCCATGTCGACCACCGGGGCCAACCAGCGGCTTGTGAGACATAAAGGAGGGCGTGTGTACTCCACCGGCGCTCGCACAAGGGGTAGTCGTGACACCCACGAGCAACCGCAAAACGTGGGGTAGTCATCGCACATGCTTAATTTCCTCACCTCTGCGTATGATAGAAAGGTGACATCCATCACAGGGTGGAGGGGATAGAGCCAAGCATAGCTACCTACGTGACCGCTTCTCACAGCCTTGCGCCAAACCGAGTGATGATTTGTGAACAAACCTAACCACTAGCGGTTGAATTTCCTTTTTCTTTTCTTAATATCCACCGCCGCCATCGACGCCAAAAGTTTGTCATAGTATGGGGGCAACCTACACCCGAGCAATTATGCCATGCCCACTCCCAGCTCTCACTTTCCTCCACGCTGGAGCCTTGCCCGGATCAATGCTCTCGGAGGATTGCCCGCCGTCCTCTCTGCCCTTGATTCCCGGAACACTGCCTCCCGGCACATGGCAGGGTTTATTGAGAATCCGACTGGAATGTCTATTGTGCAGTTACTCGAGTACCGGCCGGCCATGTCACGTTTCTACCGGCCACGCTGCCGCAGACCGTGCACTCGGTTGAAAAATGTCCTTTCCTGTTGTAATGTAACCCAAATGCACGAACATGGGACACGTGAGAAGGCAAATTTTCGTTTGCACGGAAAAGGGACGAAAGGCTTACGCAAGGGGAGTTGGGCGGAATAAAGATGCTCAAGATATCACTCGTTCATTATTCACTGCTAACCGCAGTCAAGACAAGATACCTTTTTTTTCTTCTTCTTTTGCTTCTCTCTCCTCCACCCCTCACTTACAGCTTTTGGCTAAAGTCGGGTTCCCCGGAGACCGCAACCAATAGAATCCCAACCCCGGACCTCGGGAAAAGGGGAGAAGAAGAAAAAACTCGAAAGGAGGGTATTCGTTTTATGTAATGGAGTGCCTGCTATGTTTCAATATACAAGCTCTTTGTGGAACCAAGTATGATATCGCATGTACAGTACACATGAGTGCTCAGTCATGTCATCTCATATACCGGTGTGACAGATTGCCTGCCCTTCTCCTTCTAGTCCATGAGGGGCTAGAATCTGCTAACGCACAGATGTCACCGGCAAAGGATGAAGCTCATCCAGACAATTGCGATGAGGTGGATTGCTGGGCGTTTCACCCATTACAGTAACCCGCAAAAATCATTCTAACCTAGCCTAAAAATATGTTTTCTGCCCCGCTCCCCCAAAAATTTTGCCCCGCTTAAGTCCCGCTTAATTCCCGAAAACGATTGGAACAAAGAAAAGATTTTTACCAAGGTGAAAAAGAAAAGAAAAAAAAGGTAAAAACAGAAAAGGCAATCCCCCTAAATCTTCCCTTCGAACATCAACAGATCCTATTGCCTTATCCATCACTCGGCTGTACCATCTCTGCCACCTCCGCCACTTATGCGTCCTTTGGAAACTCTATGCCGTCAAACAACGTCTCCCAGCCAGGCAACTTGTAACACATCTTGTGAACACACCGCCCGGCCTCAGGGAAGAAGCAAGCACGCTCCCAATCGATCACTCCCCTGACGGCGTCCATGTTTGGGTACAAAACGATGTTCGAGAGAGACCAATCGAAATGTGAGAACACCGGAGTGCTATCTGGGTCTATTTGCTGGATTAGATAACTAAAAAAGACATCTTCTCGGTCGTAAGCTTCTAGGAAAGCTCTCGTGGACGTGAACGGGCCGGGGTAGGGCAATTGATTGTGCATGAGTACCCCCTCCGGCACGAGGCTTCGGACCCCAGAGCTTGGATGAGGGATTCTGACAAGTTCATTGATGTAGCCTTGCACCTGAAGCTTTATTGCTTCTCGTTGCCTTGGGTTAACCTTCTCCCAGGTTTCTTTGTCGTCCACTGTCATCCCCGAGAATCGCTCGAAAACAGTGAATCTAGAAATGGCAATTCCATGTTAGCTGTTGCTCTCACGAAGGTTATCTTTTCACTCCAGACCTAGACGTACCCATTTCCGGAATGGACCACTCTTGGAACGGGCACAGAGGTATACCTCTCCACGAGCCCCAAGGCCAGAATCTCGTTCTCGTCCCGTTTTTCGACGGCGGAATATATAGGAACGTAGCCATTTTGACCATTCTCATCGCGAGACAGTCGTTTCTTAATGATATGGTTTTCCAAGACGTAAACTCTTCTGTCGGGTGTCGGGCGCGCCATGTTCCTATCGAGGCACCGAGAGAGCCATTGTTCGTCCATATCCTTAGCAAGAAGATTTATCAAGGCAGGAATTGAGGGTTGTATGGGTATGGTGAAAGGTCAGGAAGTGGGGCATTGGGGAGACAAAGGGGGATAGCAAAGTAGCGTACATATACTAAAATCGTTCAAGTAAGGGAGAGAAGGACTACCGCTAAATAATTGATGAGTTGTCAGCATCGTCGGAATAGGCGCGAGAAGCGCACAGCCGCGGTTAGACTCGAGAACTTTGGGGACTCCTCTGAGTGAGTTTTGTTCATCCTGAGACGAGGTCCCGAAAGCCGGTTTCATATGCGAGAATTTCAATTGGCACATGTCATCATAGAGATGTCGCCAATGCTATGGTTCTAGACAGAAGTAGGCTCTATGACTTGGGGGCAAGTGCCTATGTGACCGTCTAGATACAAGTATACAGATACTTTCAAGGGGGTGGTGTTTTTTTATCTGCTGATTATCGAAAGGGCTGAAGTGGAGTTAAGAAAAGCAAAAAATAAGGGCAAAAAAAAAGGAATGAGGAAGAAAAAAAAAGTAAAAAGTGGGAAGGGAAAAAAAAAAACCACTGGGAAAAGTTTCACTTACCGCATCTTGACTCTCCAATTACCGATGAAGGACAAATAGGAACTTTCACCATAGCAGTATTATCCGGATTTCCCCACGGCTGTCTGAACGCTAGTTTCGTGAAAAGAGAGATGTATGATAGGCCCGCCTGTGCTACCAATCTGGAGCTATCGTGATGCGTGGAATCAATCACTTTGCAAAGGGATTTCAAGATGTCATCCCAGTAGTTCAGGTGGAACGGCCGTTGATTCGACAGTCTCGATTCGGTGATTTTTGTAGCACTGTGCCTTAGCATTGGTAGTGAATGCTCTAACGTTCACTCTTCTTATGAAAAATGCCTCCTAGTTAAGGCATCGTCATTCTGGCACGATTACCGTTATGACGCTTTTCTCTCCCTCCTGAATAGCTGTTCAAAGATTTTCAATTCCGGTGTTGGAGCCCATTACAGGGGAGTTGGGATGGAGCAGACACATATCTGCTGGAGTTCTACCCAAGAGCCATTCGAGATGGCTCAGGTTAAGTTAAAAAGGGCGCAGTCGAATTAATATAATATTATTATGGCGTCATTGCCTCCCCGGAGATAACCTTTTAACATCTAACCCTCGCCAAGACCCGTTATCTATCTAGTTATATAACCCCGCCTTTGCACCCATTTCTTCCTTGATGTCCTTTATTATTCCTTAATGCCCCACCCAAACTCTTAGAAGCTTGAGGAGGTATGATGCGAAAGTTAAATAAAGGAAGGTTAACAGTGCTCGAGTATAAATAGGACAATGGTAGACCAGGGTTTGGGGTTGGAGATTTGAAACTTTCTCCCCGTTATTCCTGGGTTCTGTGTGGGCCCAGTTTCAATGGCAAGAGAATAGGGAGAATGGATGGTTGAGGCCGTGGTTGTGGTAAGTGCAACCCTTTCCCCCCTGTCTCCGCGTTAAGGAAAGAAAGGGGAGGGGAGAGTGGCGAGGCTTGATACTACTGATTCTCAGTTCCTGTATGATACTTTATACATTGCCGCACTCTGTGTGCTTCTTCCGGGCCCAAGAGCGCGTGCACTAGAAGGCAGAGAGCGGTGATAGGGCGTAGTCGTTGCTTCCCGCCTACTCACCTATCTTCCTACTATGATACTGCTGCCTTTACTTACACTAGTTATGGACTGAGGGAACGGACTTTTTGTAACGGTATATTCACGTAAAAACCAGGAATCAACCAAGGTACCACAACAAAGTCATAAGTAGTGAGCGAAGACTTAATATTTTATGGAAATTGCCATGATTTTAATACTACCGTAAAAACTCGAATAGAAGAAAAATGTGCTTTGAAGTCTGTTTAAAGTGAGTCATGCCAAGAGGCCAGGATGGTTACACCAATACAAATTACGAAACATAAGACATATAAAAATCTAAAAATACATGTTTTGTTTTTTTTAATCAATTTCACCGATGATATATTCTCCATCAAGCTCATCTTGAGCAATATCCAACTCCAACTCTTCATCATGATCTCCCATCCCTTCGTAATCCTCTTCAACAATCCCACGGCCAACCGCCGCCCCCTGTTGCCATCCCTTTACCCCCTCAACAAACAAGGATGTCTCAAGACCCTTGATCGAGATCTCGGAATCTCGACTTCCATCAATTGGAAAAGAAAGGCCCACAGCGGTAAAGGCCCTCTCAATTACATGTGTGTGGTTGAGAGAAAACCTTTCTCAGGCCTCGCCGACTGCCCATGTGCAGAGCACCCACCTCCTCCCTACCATGCTTCCTGCAAGCCTTTCCCCTCCGATAATATTCTCTGCTTCTCTTCCTCTGCCCTATCAACCATTTCCTCCAGCACTTCCTATCCAAGAAGTAAAGTTAGTTACAAGTTCGATAAGTTTCCCCTTTCCCTTTTCTAGTTGAGTTTTGGTGGTACTAACCTTAAGAATGTCTTTAAAGGGTTGGTTGATGGATATATCGAGAGGCTGCACAAGGCCAGTGCAGCCTCCTGGTATCACATTAACTGTGATATCATGCATGTACATAGTATCTAAAACCTCGTTGGTTTTGTGGGCACCAAACATATCCAAGACTATTAGTGTTAGCCGGCTACCAAGCACAGGTATAACCTGCTCATCTAGCCATTCAACCAAATTGGCTGAATTGGTGTAGGTCTTCAGGTTGAATTTAACAATGACCCAGGGGTCATACTGTTGCTTCTCAGCAACGATAGTTGCTCCTACTCCTTGCTACTGGAAAAAGATGAGGGACTTAACTTGAGGTATTGCATCGGCAAATATGGTGAGTTGAATCATTGCTTGCCTTTTATCCCATCCTGATTGCGGACTGGCTTGAACCCAAATTGTCTTCTCATCTTACTGATTGTAAGTACGCCCGCTTAAGTACTCAAATGGTAGTGGAGTTTGGTCCATATTACAGATATTACTTAATCTGTAATGACCAACCTCCGCTGCCACATCAGCTACTGCTAATGTATTTTCACATCGTAATTGTGAGTTTTTTCGATTGAATCTCATCCAATTTACTAATGCTTCAATATAGTCTCTAGGCAGTTTACTGGCTTGGTTGGTGATTGCACGAAGCAAGATTTTGTGCCACGATAAGAACCCCCGAAACCAACCATTTGAGAATCGAAATTGGCTTACACTTATACTTGGATAGGTTTCCGTATAAAGCCGTTTCGAGTTTTGCCGAAACCAACTTCGGCGGACAGCCTTTCCTTCTGCTCTACGTTGTTGAAAGCACTCATAGAGCTTTCACTCCATATCTACCCACCTCTGCCCCCTTCCACCTCCTACTAACCTACGGGCCATGGCTGATGCTTCTAGGTAATTTCCCGCCCTCTCCTCCTTCTGCCATCTCCTTAGATTTCCTAGTGGAATCTTGAATCTTGTAGCTGCCTCTTTCAATGTCGGCTTCTGAAACCTACTCAGTCTAGTAGGTATTGAGGCCATCCGAAGCCAGGAGAGCACTCAAAGCTTATAGTTGATTGTATAAGACTTCCGAGGATTCTCAATGGCGTTTGGGGCTGATTGTAGGCTAACTTTGAGTAGGTTTTGCTTTGGTCCCCACTTTTTTTGCCCTCCAGCATAGAACCTGCCTGCTGGCAGGTCTGGAAGACTAACCGTAACCCTAGTGCGAGCACTGGCTTTACTTTGGTTTCCTCATGTCGCCATTTGGTGTATAAGTATTGTAAATATCGTGTATAGTATTTCTCTTAGAGTGTATAAGTAGCATAGTATTCTCTTTGTTTATATTATTATTTATTTCTATTTCTAATGACTCTAAATTCTATGTTTACTATTATTTATATACTTGTATTCTACTTATACAATTATGACTCTGTGGGAGATGAGATGAGGTTGAACTCCTAGGTCAAAGCGTTTGTTTTGAATGAGTCATGGCCTTACAGTTGACGCCATTCCCCCTTTTTTTAGCAGCTGAGCTTAATTCAACCCTTTAGCACATTTTTCTTCTATTCGAGTTTTTACGGTACTTTACACCGCGCATGGAGAGCTCGCTCACTCCCTCTGACTTCCTTCCAGTTGATAATATCTTGCTTGATTTCAGCCTTTTTTGATATTGAGTGTACCGCCACAAAATACTTGCTACTTTGGCTCGTCGCCCGGCCTATGTTTTCGCGCTCGCCGAAGTTCCTAAGCATCTGTATCTTATGGGAGTTGTGCAAAAATAATACTCCGTGGATCTTTGAGCCCTTGTATAGCGCACCGGGAAGTCTATACAGGGGGACAGGAAGGAGTTACCCGGAGGAGGAGCTTCGGGCCTATTTTCTGCTGTATCCAATTTGCATGATGACCTGAAGTTATTGCAGTGCTCTCGGAACCTTTCATGATAACGTAAGTCATGAGTTCTTCCGACTGTTGATAGTTCAGACAGGTCATAAAGCGCCCCAAGAGTTTAGCAAGCAAGGCCGGATGGATTACCAAGCGGCTATGATCGGTTAGCCCAACTCAATCCCTCGCTCGATCAAGAAGTGCTGAAAACTTGATCGTCGAGATACTGTACAGTAGCCTCGAGTGATAACGAGTCTCTGAAGTTGCAGGATTCTATTACGAACCGTGCCCGACAAAGGACAAGGAATGAGAGGAGAAGAGGAAAACGTGACTTCCCCATATCCCAATTGCCCCAACCTCGGATCTCTAAACAATGCTGATTGCAGCACTAAACTGTAATTCCGATCGGCCTCAGGTATAAATTATAAACAGGTCCACGTGTGCACATATCAAGTATCTCTTGTTTGGTCCTGCCTCCTCCCCCATCGTTCGCTTTCCCCCTCCCCATTACATCCCCTCGTTGGTACTTATTGCACTTTCCCAGCCAACTTGCGAGTAATAATTGCACCTTATCCTTCCCGACGGATCAAGCTCTCGATTACGAATTCCCCACCGCGAATCATTGATTCCCAAGTTCCGCTCAATTCCGGGGAAAGGAAAGGGAGGGAAAGCATTACGTCGTGGCAGCCCCTCATCTCGTAGGGAACCAATACCCAAATCCGGTGTTTAATATCAGTAATAACCACAAACTCCATAAATAGTAACACAAACATCCTCCCGCCTAGTACAAGCGCCGGTATCCATTACACAGCTGCAAAATCCAGACAAAACGATATTTGCGAATTCTCCCTGTATTGCGGAGCAGGTTCTCGCTATCGTCGAGATCTGCGATATCCTGTGCCCCGGGTGAGGCGGTATAAAGCGGAAGAGTGGCAAGGTGATACGAGGCACCGGTGCATAAGTGTAGTCATCTGAGGGGAACTGCGATCGACAGATGGTCCGGTGATTCCTCCGTACAATCGCCTTCCCTTCGGACACGCGATTTTCACAATGTTTAATCAACAAAAGATACGAGACCTGGGAGGGGGTCATGAGTGATATCTCCAGATCCCCGGAGGCGGGGGAGAAGGAATGGGAGATTTATATAAACCGTTAGTATCCTCCAGGAAACGCTATCACCATCATACCGGTATCCGAGTTTCTATCAGTTCTCTCCCACTACCGTATCATCACTGAGATCACTCGTTCCCCCCCCCCCCATATTATACCACCCTAATAGGGACACAACAGAAGGGAATTAAAAAAAAGATGCAATTCCTAAAATTGATCCTCCTCCTAACGGCCACCCTGACCCTCACCCTAGCACAAAACACGGGTGTAGCCAAATACGACACCACCTACGATAGCGCCTCCCTCTCGACGCTCTCAGTAGCTTGCAGCGATGGTGCGAACGGGCTCTACACGAAGGGCTACCATACCCTAGGAAGAATTCCCGGATTCCCCAACGTGGGAGGATCTGGCACAATCCCGGGATGGAACTCGCCGAATTGCGGAGCCTGCTACCAGTTGACGTACACGCCTCCTCCGCCCGCCGCTCCCAAGACCATCAATATCGTCGCTGTGGACGTGGCGGCCCCCGGTACGTTTGTCCTTTCGCGGACCGCTCTGGACACCCTCACGGGTGGGCTGGCAGTCATGCTCGGGAGAGTGGACGTGACTTGGATACCGGTGGCGCCGAGCGCGTGTGGGTTTTAGGAAGCGCGAGCTTTTCTCCGTTGGTAGGCTCTCGGGACAGGAAGACATAGGGGATGGCTGGGTGGTGCATTCCGGGTTTTATGCAGGAGGTTTTTAGGGATTGCTTGGGGATTGATTTGTTAGGTTGTGTTTGAGGCTTGAGGTGGAACGTCTCGGTTGGAATTGGACAAAGTGTTGCATAAGATTATCTCACCCATCTCGTGAATATCGCTTGATCGTGATGTGGTTCCGGATATCGTTGTCCAAGTATGGTTGGTGAAGGTAAAAAAAATAAAAAAAAAATAAAAAAGAAGTGTTGAGGAACTGAAATGCATGAGTTGGCTCCCGATTTCAGAGACGGAACCTTCAAACTAGCCAGCGTTCGTGCTTCTGAAATCAAGGGGCCGAGGCACATATTGCATATTCTGTGTACTGTATTGTGCAGTACTGTACATCAACCAACATCTCGCCATCCCGCATTGTGATTTTCATTTCAAACCACCCACTCGTAGAGACTGTGACGTACTCGAGCAGAGTACTGTACATGAAAGCTAGTTACCCGTTCAGCATGGGATACCCGTAGAAGAGAAGAGAAGAATCAAAATCCTAGCGGCGCATAGCGGCACGCGGAGGTTAAAAAGGAAAAAAAGGAAAAAAAAACAAAGTCTATATTACCAAAACAAAATCTGAGGGCGTCTCCGAACGAGCCAGTAATCCCACCGCAGTTTTCAAAGCAAGTGCACTTCTTACTTCCGACAGACAGACACAGTAACCACTAGATCTCCACGGCCAACGCTCGGACGACGAAAAATTTCTCTCCAGGACAATCATTCCCAATGGTTGGACACGCAGGTAATCCTCTCGAACCGGCTGTTTTCGCCCGATGACCCTGGGGCGGTCGTGAGACGCCCACTCGCGTGGCGTTAGGTAGCTCTCTCCCTTCGACCCTATGGAAACCCCCCCCGGAATATGTCCGAACGGACGGAGGGACGGACACCGCTGGGGCATTTCAGAGTTGAGGGGCCACTAGCGGCTTCCGTTTCGGTCTTCGTAAGCTTTGGAAGGGCTCGGGGCCCGGACGGTGGACAATCTGGATTAATGGCNGGCTGGAAGCACTGTGCGTGGGACCGCCTTTTGGGGAGAGGGTGGAGATCTCTTCGCCGCTGGGCATTTGTACAGTACTGCTAGGCCTACTTTTTACCAATATCCTGCGGTTGAGTGGTGAGTTGCCAAGTTGGCAAGTGGTCAGTGGCCGATTCCAAGTACAAGCACAGTACGTTAGACCAAGGGTTGATTATAATATGGGTATGATACAAAGCGTTTAGAGCGTGTATCATACCGGGACCGTTGCATCGCGAAATGATTCTATTTGTAAGGGCGGAGGGGTCGTATATAGGAAAAAAAAAAAAAAAAAAAAGCTTTTCTGAATGGTTCCAAGTTGAATTCACGTCATGGTTGATATATTGATATATATCTATTGTTTTATCGTGGTTTCTTCCCCTTTTCCTCTTTCCGATAACAATATGATTTGCAATATGCCAGTAGCTTTTTATCGTTATAGTTGTTTCCTCACGGATAAACATATCATTTGTTGGGGATGGAAAGAAAAAAAATAATATTAAAGTTATCTGACAACCTGCGGAATTGAGCTCAGAATTTTCCGCAAATGTTTTCCCTTATCTCTTGTCCTTTACCCTCACGATAGAGGAAATTTATCGGTGCGGCGGGCACGGTACACGTTCTAAACGCTTTGAACCATATCATACATCAATAGGCTTATAAGGAATAGGTCGAGGCTGTAAGGTAACTTAGTCATATAAAGCACAGCGGACAGAAATTATTTCTATCGAAAGCGGAGCTCGACGACTCCTTGCTTGCCGTCAGATCTCTATCTTTCAAACACCGGTAACACATATACAATACCAGTACGCTTTAGTAAATTTAAGTCAACCGTCATTTGGAACCGGCTGTAGGTGCTTAAGGAGAGCAATGGTAGTCACCCTTTCCCCTAGGAGCATCTGCCGCCGAGGCTAACGCCTCCTGCAACAACCCACCCGAGTGACAACTTATGAGCGCCCACCTCCCGATCAAATATATTAATCAGGTAGGGATATCGCTCTGTACTCGAGTACAAGGATACAAAGCACAAAACCCAAAAGGTCGTCCCGAGGGAACTGATGAAAGTTTCTTTCCCCCTTTCCGGCAACATCCCCGTCCTATGCTTGCGCCTCCTGGAGGGCAAAGCGCAGCAGCGCTTGTGGCAAAGCATCACATCTTGGCGCTTACGTTACCCCAAGTGCCGGTATGCCATTTTATATTATGCCGTCCCTCCTGTAAACCAATACCAGAAGCTCTTGTGGGATTGGGAGCTTTTTGATAACGATAACGCGCTTGTGGTGAATCGTGCACTTAGCTTAGGCATCCTCGACACTGTAGGTAAAGCGGCAGGCGGCCATTTCCTAGGCTTGCGTTTTTGTTCGCGGCTTCGCGAGAGGCAACCGCCGGCTAGAGGAGGGCCACTCGGGCGATCTTTGTGGTCAGGGCGTTTGCGGCGAGATTGAGTTGCACGGCAGCGTGTACAGTATCACACGTATGTATGTATGTATGGCGAATAACTGGTGGCGAGGCGAATTAGGTGCTGGTGTGAGAAGACTGGTACCAGTGCAAGTGCGGTGCAAGCTGTGGGTTGCCTTGCCATTGTTTCACTAGATTTATTGTGCAGGTGCTGTACCGGTAGCACATTGCTGGGCAGATACTCTAGCTAAGGCTTTTCTTTTTCATTGCGATCTTGGTGTATTTGTTGACTCCTATCTGTTTACTTCCCCCTATGCCATCTAAGTTATCTAGTGCCATGGCGTTCTGGTCAGAGTGCCATAAATATGAAATCGGAATATGGAAGTCTCGGTTTAGAGAGCCCTGGAGTCTGAAGTGCCCGAGGGCGGGGGACTTGCGCAAAGTTCCAGCAATTGAAACTCCCTTAATAGCCTATGAGAATGCCTTCACAGAAACGATTGAAAAATTACTGCCAATCGTGTATCTTCGCTGGCATCCCCCCCCCACCGCAGCCAGGGTATTGAATTCTGTCGGCGCGGTTCCCCAACTAAGATATAAAGAGAAGGACGCAGAGAAGGTCCAACACCAAGGGTTCACGGCGGCGGGCTGCTCGCAACCGCCTCGCCCAAGGGAGCAAACGCCACCCCTTGCCCTAATGAATTCGACAATCGTTCGGTTCCGATTAAACTAGATTTTCCGGTGGCTGGCCGCTTGCTATTTGGTGGCTGTGGAGTGCCATAGAGTTGTTTACAGAGCATCTTCAGAGAGGGCCCGCAGGCAGTGATGATACCTAGGCAGGCTTCCACATGTGCGCAAATTAGGGGGTTCACCATATTCCCTAACCATGTGAGCATCGATATGTGCGTGGGGTAGGGAGAAGATGTAGGGGGAGTGATATGATACAAGTAGAATCAAAACCGACCCCGCCCATTTCCAGCAGCCTTGCCATGAAATACGCCCTCAAAATTCCACACACACAAGCCCTACTCCGATTAGCAACCCGCTCATATTCAACGCCAGGGGCGGAACCCACAATATCCCCACCCCAAACAGGCTAGAAATCAGCACCTTTTTCCTCGTCGAGATCCTCAACTTCCACACTAGGCGCACGGGCACGAGCAAGCACGCGACATCAAAGGAAGCACTGAGCACAACCATCGATGTAGAATTAATCTGCATGCTGTCGACAACTTTTGGCTGGAAGCACTGTGCCCTCATGATCGCCATGAGGTCCCACATCCGCATCTCCCTCGGGGCGCACATTAGCACGGGGGGCAGGACGCTGGCGGGGTACCAGAGGAAGTTAAGCACATGGAGGATTTTGATAGTGATTTGGGTGCCGGGCTCGCCATTTCCGGCGAGCCTGTGCAAGAAGAGGAGGATCGAGAAGCGTATTAGCAGGAAGGTTATTGGCGCGACTATTACTAGGAGGTATTGGACCTGGTGTCGTCGATGATTATATGTCAATACCTCTTTCCACAGCATGTATATGGTGATTCGGGATATGTATGTGGGTCTTGAGGGGGCATGTGTGAAAGATGAATGAAAGAGAGGACAGAATCATAAACGTGAATATACCGACCTTGAACCAATTGAGAATCCACCCGGCAGTAAGGTTATATAGATGCTCTGCCAAACCAGCGCTTTCAGTTCCTATTTTTGCCCAAAACAATGCCTAGGGTCAGCCTCGCGCTTCATACACAGAATTCAATTGTGAGTATCATAATTCCCCAGAAACGTACCCCATATGATCAACCCAGTATAAGCCGTATATGCTACCTGCACCCTCCAAACAAATCAGACTTTCGTCAGTAAAAACAATTCCCCCCCAGCTGTGATCAAGAAAGCTTCAAAGAGCAGATATATATCGGAAGGGGTAGGCCTGTTGCTTCTCTTCACTTACCAAAGCTGGAATAATGGCCCAATCGTCCCATCCTAGCCTCTTCAGTATCCGCAATCGGGAATAAATCCTTAGCCCAACTGCGATAGTCGCAATTATCAACGGGCCCAGAGTGAACCCTTTCAATAGTGAATCCCTCGTATCCGGAATATACCCTGGATCGAGTACGGCGGGATGGGTAAAGTTCGGTGGTGCAAAAGCAAGATAGAAGCTATCATTGGGCGTCCGTGCGGCGTTATTAGGGGCGGCCGTGGATTTGACAAGTCGTGGAATGACTCCCATTGTGCAAAAAAAAAAAAAATCACTTGGTGAAGTTGCAGCTACTGCTGCTATGGTTGTCGGAGCTGTAACTTAGTAGCTGTTGTAGATACTGCACGGTAGGATACTAGGTGAAAAAGCAGTTTTTCACCCGCCCGTTCCCAGTGATGTCCAAAAGTAAAACGGTCGATATACTTTATAAATCGTCTAAGGGGGGAAAACACCCGGGCTGAGTCCCACCATGCGAAGGATCAACGATCCCGTAGCAAAAAAACTCACATGCTACGATCTCAAAAGGCGGAGTCATGCAGGTAAGACGACCGAGAACCAATTTCGCCTTTTTTATCCCAACGATCCGGACAACCGCACTAACTTCTCCAGAAAGGAAAAGAAAAAGGAAACAAAACCCCACCATAGGGCTACCAATCAGCTCCCCCTTCTGCCATCCTACCTCCTCGCGGGGACAGGTCTGGTAAATCAAACGGAGCCAGCGGCCAGATTTAAATCTGCTCCGATTTTAAGAAAAAATCGATGTTAGACTACCGAGGTACCCCACATCACCACACATATGACTCTTCTGCTCGGGTTGAGTATCATGAGCAGGATATAACAAGTGAGGCGGCAAGTGAAGATGATTAAATGGTTTTTCCCGGCATAACAGCCGTGAACTTCACACCGAAACACCGCTGTACCGCATCGCACAGCACAGCACTGGCCTTGTTGCGGTAGTTGTATCGGACCACTCCATGACTATGCTGTTGGATTCCAGTCTGCGTGGGCTGATAAGGTACGATGTTGATAACTAACTTAACAAGATGCAATGTGGTGGAAGTGGCAGTTATCCATGAGTCGCTGCGTTGGGGCTGAAAAAATCGATGGAAAAAAAGAAAGAGGCTGGTCCGCGATAATCACACCTTGTGGTTTATGATTATAGGCAATTGCGAGGACGGGGAGGGACTTTGTGGTCTGGAACCTTGGTGAAGGCTGAAAGATTCACCATTCCCCTTCAGCAAAAAAAAAAAAGGGCAAAGGTATATGAAGGTTAGGGAGAGTGACGGTGATACCGTATGGGCAGGTGGCACTATATAAGAAGGCAGTGCTTCCCGGCATCGCCGGGATCGCTCTTTTCCCGCCCGCCGGCGAGGTTCGAATAACCGCCCCCACTCATCGCCATGTCACGCACGATCTAGGTTAGGGCCGTACGGTAACGTATTAGTTACCTTGATGACCGTGTCCGTAAAACAAGAATACGCTCGCGATCAGAGACGAGTTAGATAAGGGGAGCCCGGGTGCCTGGGCCCTTAGCGAGGGGTGATTCTGGGTTGGTCGCCTGGGGGGAAGATAGATATGGTATGGTAGGTGACATAGATAGGTAGGGGGAGAGAGGGGACAGGCTGTGCTACTTGTCTCGCGTTATCGTAGGAATATCGGCTAGGCAGGAGGGGAAAGCATCGTGAAGCATAAAAAAGACAGATAATTGCTGGTGTTGAACCGAGCCCGTCATTACCAAAGCGCTCACTCAAATAACACACTAGTGACAACATCGTTATCACCCTAATTCACCTTCCTGATTGTCATTCTGTATCATTGATCTGCCGCGTTGGAAAGGGCTTAGACTATGGGGAAAAAGAACGAAGGAAGGAAGGAAGGAAGGAGAAGAGGAAAGAAAGGGAGAAAGAGAGAGGGGGAGAGGGTGAGAAAACCGTCATAATAGAGGTAACAAAACACGTGTATCACGGATGAAATTTTCTCGAACAATGACTTTTCTCATTAAAAAGGAAAAACGCCGGTATCCCAATTTCACCCGCCCATGCCGCGCGCAATGAGAAATGAAGAATAAAGGAAATCGAAAGAAAAAAAGAGTACCAATACCCTTCTTTTTTGGGACAAAACTGGCAGAGAATGAGAGTGGAGAAAGTGATATTTTAGAGTTTGAGGAAATAACGAGAACCCCCCGCGATTGTGGAAATAAAGCGGAAAGATGGGAGAAAAACAGGTTGAAAAGACTCAGGTATCCCATGGAATAAGCAAAGCCATTAAAGCGTGATAAACGACAGAAACCCAAAGAGACCGAGATCTCAGCATCTACAGATGAAGTAGGAAAGAAGGAATAGAAGGAAAGACATCATGTCGTAATGCGTGTTGAGACTTCTTTCATGATCACAACTGGAAAGGGGAAAAGAAATGAAAGAAAATTAACCAAAGGAACACATCTCCAGCCATACTTTCCCGCCCTCCGTCGACTCTGCCCGCCTGCAGCCCTGTTTTATCTACTGGGAGATGACTGACCCGTACCGTACAAAGTGCACCTTATTAAACCCCACCGGTGAAACCGAACTCAGATGACACATGGAAAATAGGAGAAAAAATAGCAGGGAGGGAGAGAGATATCCGACAGCAGGACCCGAGGAGAAAATTAGGAAACGAGGAGGGAAAGGTAGAAAAGCAATAAAACCCCGAAAGGACTTCAGCACTTTACAAAAAAAGATCACGGCCTAGGATGGCATCGATTGAACGGGCCCAATGAGCGGCATAGGCGGCATTGGTGGCATAGGTTGCATAGACCGCATAGGTTGCATGGAAGCTATTGCATCAATTTCCTCTTCGTCCTCCTCTCCTGCTTCGCATTTTGTTGTGGATTCGGCATACTTCTTCTCCCATGCGGCTATCCAGAGTTGAGCATTGGCTTCGGCCTCGTCAGCCCCGAAGCCCATCTTTTTGGCCTTGGCTCGGAACTTGCTGAGTTTAACCATACGTCGGACCTTCTCCTTGTTGTTGAGGCGATACTTGCGGGCAGCCTGTCGGTGTCTGGATTCAAAGCTCTCCTTGTTGCTCTGAGCTGGATCCGCCGCACCTTCAAATTAGCACGAAATCAATCCCACATTCTCATCCACATAATAGCCCATTCCCCCAGTAGCCGATGATGGATCGTAAGTAAAGCGATGGACAGAGGAAACGAGAGAGAAAAAACCCCCTCGGGGAAACAAAAGATAATACATACCGTATTTGTTTTTCCAAGCTTCGTAATGAGCACTGAGATAATTGAAACTTTCCCGACCGCTTTCACGAGGGGCCTTCTTGACGGGGGTAGTCTCAGTCTCCTTTGTTTCGGGAGGGTCGGAGCAGAACGCGAACTGTTCTTCCAAAGCCTTGTAAGCGTAATCTTGGAAGCGTTCCTTGTACAGTGACAGGTGGTCCCTAATGCCGCGCTCGCAGGTGAACAGCTTAGTGCATTCAGCGACAGGACATGGATAACTCTTCGGACGGATCTTGGGGGGAACAGGACTGGAGGGTGAGAATGGCATTATGTACATGCGCGGGTGGTGGACGGTTGTTGGGTGGAAGGTGTGCCCTTAATCATTTCTGGTCGGGCGAGTATGAGTTCCCCGGCTGCAAGGTAAAGTTGTTCTAGGGCAGAGGGTCGGAAACATTGCTTGGACAAGGAAATACGGTTATGGGTTGGTGGGTTGGTGGGCGGGTTAAGGTTACCCGGTCTGGGGGTGTTGGCGAAGTGGATAGGATACCGCAATGAACTCAATTTTATGTCTGGAAAGGCGGAGCCTCAGTTGCGGGAAACATATAATAACACTTGACGTTTTTTTCCTTTTCCTGCAATCACCCTACAAGAACCTAACCGAAAGTTAGTGAACGGTTAATTTAGGTTAGTTAACCCGCAAGGCAATCCACGACTTCTAAGTTGCGAGCACGAAGACAACTCCCCTGACACTTGTACAAGTGCCCCAATTAAAACTGTTGGATTTTCCGTACCCACTTTAAGGTCTCCCTGTTGTTTTTTCCCTTTTGCTGTGATTTCCTTTCATGGCATGTAATCCTATCGTAGCTTAACTTGTTCTTTGTTCCACGGGCACCGTATTCCGGGGCATTACTTTTTCAGGTCCCGTGATTCTGTGTTTAACTTCGCCTCCACAGCGGGTGGCAACAGGACGATATTTCGAAGATCCGGAAACTTTCGGGAATCGCTGGGAAGGTGTGAAACTGTGCCTTGGAATGCCTTACATCACCCGGTCATAACCATCCGGCGATCACAATTTTACAATTCATCATGAAAAAAAAAATAGGATGGGAGAAAACCATTTGATAGATCCGATGTTTACGGGTGCCCACTTGCCACCTCAGTGGTCAATGATAATTTCGACTTGTCTCTTCAGCCCGTAGAGTGTGGGAGCATAATCTGTGTCAAGCATCGACCCCTCTCTTTTGGTATTTCCCTGAATAAGGCCAACTAGAAAAATGACAGGATGGAGATAACATATTCTATGCGGTGAGTACTTGGGTGCATAGTACAAAGCATTAGTCGAGCAGGTGTCTACACGACACTCGTCAATATTCGCAGGAATATCCCGACCCCCCCCTAATATGAACAGATTGAAGTAATTAGAAAAACTAGACCAGACCAGAAGAACCCCATCCCAATGCATGAGAGAATAAGAGATAACATGGCGTAAAATCAACCACGTCAACAAGATACAAACAGAAATGTAAAATGAGTAAAAAGAAACGCCGATTTCGCACATAAAGCCCCCATCTACTGTGTCGTCGTAAATCGTGGGTCGTGACGGCCTTGTGTAGAGCTCTTGGAATCACTACACCAAAGTCAATTTTGACTTGACCACTCCGCCTGAAAAATTCCTCATGGCTCGGGATTTGGGCTTCGGGACTTGTAGTCTTCGGAAAGCCTCTTCAACATGCCGTGGTTCAATGGGCGTCCTTCCCTCCTCGGCATGAAACAAGAACTTCTCCCGTTTCCTCTTTTTGTTCTTCTCTCGACTCTCCGATAAAACCTGGTCCTCTAATTCCTTTACCTTCAACGCTTCCTCCGTGAGGGTCTGCACAATCTCGAAGGTCAGGAAACCCAGAATATCGACAATATCATCGTTGGGTTTCGCATCTGTAACAGTCCCAAACCCAGCCCACTCCCGAAATCTCTTCCCTTTGCGAAATGTGAAGGAAGCCTGGCGACATTCGGACCAATGTACGTATTCGTCCCTAGTCATACCTCTCGTGCGCTCATCTGCATTTTTGAGGCGCTGTAGCGTAGCTGCGTTGGCTTCTACTTCGTCTTCATCTTCATCTTCCTCGCGTTCAGGGACCTGCTCCGAGAAAAAACTAGCTACCTCCCATGGAAGTCCGATCTTTGCCTTCTTCTGCCTCATCTGGACCGGGCCAGTCCCACCCGCAATACCTGCAGCTGCGTCGTCGAGAAGATCGGCAGGATCAGGCGCGCCGGCGCCTCCAGATGGATCGTTATCCTTGGCGGTTTTCCTAACATCTTTCCAGGACAAATAGGTTCGCAAGCGGGAAACCTTCGCCTTATCATGACGTATGAGGAAGATGAGATCGTCGGTCGAAATGGAGCGGGACCCGCGACGTGACGCAAGATTAGTGCATTGTTGCAGCTATAGCAAGTTAGAATTCCGAGCCACAAGGAGGATTTTAAAAATGTTACCATCTCAATAACCTGACCCCGCACAATCTCCTCAATGATTCCTGTGGTTTCTGCAGATGGTTCGCCGGTTTCTCCCGAAACGAACATCATCTACACTTGTTAGCCTTGGCGGATATCACGTACAGTGCACCAGATTGGAAAGAGGCACAGTACTTGCTGAATCTCGACACGATATTTGAACTTGTCGTTCGACATGATGGGCAAATGCTTGGTTGCAGTGCTCTCGTGCGATTGAAATATTGGACACGGTTGTCGTACCGGTATGAGTGCCTGCGAGATGGTTTCACATCCTAAATTTAAGAGCCGGCAAGGCTTGGCAAATAATGAAGGTAGGGTAACCCTACACAATTTCAGCCGCTTGGACTGGGAAGTGCCCAGAGCTGGTGCGATAGAAACCTGAGCTACTATGATACAAACCATGGTCTCACTATAGTCTAGATATAACCACCAGCACATGCCCACAGACTTTCGGTAAATTCCTAAAAATCACTATCTGGCTAGCTCAATTTAGTAGTGCGCACTTTCCGCTCTCTTGACAACCGATACTATCGTACAGGATTGAAAACGACCCTTCCGATCATACAAGTAACGTCACGTTTGTGGGAAACCGGCCGATACGACACTACGGCCCGAGCAAATCATTTGCCCAGTAGCTCTAGCAGAGTTTTGGTAAAAGGTACTCGTTTTCCCTTTATGCGCTGTCGGTAACCCATTCAATGTGTTAATCCACCAAATGTACCAGATTCTCCCCGTCGTATCTTAACTTTGCCGTGCTGGCACTCATAAACGCGTTCATGCCCCCACCCTCAGAGTACTGTACAGACGATATCGTAGGGTAATTATTTCCCAGTTCACATAAGGTGTATCACACCTATCTAGCCTAGGCCCTGCTGATTAATACCTTGTAGCATGTATCATACTAGTGCATATAACAAGAAACCGTCGTTTCTACTATGAAAAATATTGCCATCCGCGGACACGGAACTCCGAAATGCGAGAAAGTGTTGTTCATCTATCTGCTTGACCGCAATGCTTAGCTCCTGCTTTGCGCACTATGTTCGCGGGATCTTGGGGGAAAAGGCTAGCGAGCTAGCTGGTGAAAGGGTGGCTCACTAGGGATTGCCTCCCCCCCTTAGTGCCTGCTGCACAGATCCACCCTCCGGCGAGGAGTTGAACTCCTCTAGTGCTAGCAGTGGCCTATACATTAACTATTAGACTATGGGCACGAGTCGGGCAATATTTTTTTTTGTACTTTGATAGTGGTAGGAATACCACTCACGGAGTTGTTTCCAATTATGGGTCTATAGCTATCGCTACAATGATGTCGATATGTGAACTTTGGTAAGGCTTGCTAAAGGTCACAAAGATCCGTACAGGTATGGCTTGCACGTCTACAATAATCCCTCCGCTTTACATACTGATGCACCATTAGCTTAACTGAGCTCTCCTTTAGCGGTTTCTACAGACTGGTAAATCCCGGTCTATTCAAAAGCTCGAGGATACGGGGATAAGACGCTCAGTTATTCCCCATACCCAGATCTGACCTCGGGAATGGAGCTCCTGGGCTCTGGGCGCGCCCTGACACGCGCTCATACTCTTTCACAATCCGTCGCTCGGGATCTTCACTTCGGTTCTCCTTGTTGGGAGCTGTAAGATGCTAAAATACTGGACATTCGTATCGTGAGGTTCTGTTGAGACTATCCCCTGAGTGATGATGGCGCCAGATTTCATTAAGCCTTGACAAAGAAACAGGAGAAGTGGTAGCCCGGCCCCAGCAGTGGTGGGAGTGAGTGGTCTTGTGCTTCCCCGATGTTTTGGCTCCGAGGTGCGCCCGGGAGCTTAGAGATACGCTCGCTATCAATACTAAGACACCGGTTGTAGGGAATTTAGTAAATTAGGAAGAACTAGAGGGTTTAGTGCAGCACATTTTTAGGCCATCGGTGGACTGATATTATGCGATTAGATTACTCGACAGGATAACCTCTCAGGATATTAGTCTACCACTAATACTCCAATTGGTATTTATCGTAACAGAGGCAAGTTCGGTAATATAATCAATAAAGCACCTAGCGGCAAAGAAAGAAAACATAAACTTGGAGAAGGAAAACAATATATCAATAACAGCCTGCTGTCCAGGCGCAGTTGTTTCCAGAGCTTAGGGGATCAAGATAGTAGCGGGGGGGGGGGGATGTACACTCAATCACGAACGGTAAGGAGCTCTAAGAATCTGTATATCGCTGAGATATAGACGCGTGAAGAGTCATTCCTCTTTGATAATATACCAGGGGTTAATGTATATGACAGGCATCACTCACTACCCACGTGCAAGTGAGTAAAGAGGCCCCCACAGTGGGTGAGTAACAGGAGAAATGATATATTTTTTCGAGAAACGAAGGAAGCGTTATTGGTGACTTCTGCTAATAGTAACTACTTGCACCTGACTTTTTGGGTAAAAACAAATTAGTTTACAAGGTGATCAATGGCGAAAGTATGGCTCGATGGTATTGTACTGTACGTGGCCACCATAGCAGATCAGTCCAGCCCCGTTCGTGCTCGGGAGTTTGTATGGCATTCAGAAAGTAGGGACTGCGCTGCCTCATATCATAGTAGGATCGGTTCGCCCTACAGCGTAGTTGAGGTAGGCTGAGATATGATATGCAGTCTCCCGGCTCCTTATAGGGCAGGTTTCTCGATTATCCTGCCCTGCCTGCTGGATTACTAAACAATCCATGATGAGGAGAAACGACACAACACCGGCTCTCGTTGATTGCGCATGGGCCAATTGGTACAGTACCAGGCATCTTGGCCACCAGCCGGGTAGGTATTTAACGTAATATTATCGTGGGAACAAATGCTTATCATACTGACAGGTGGATATGGACCTTTTCGTCAGTTGTTGGATATTATACTATTGGGTATTGAATGTAGTTTCCGAGTAAATATTTCCTTGAGGGAATAAAATTATAAACACTTATCACTGATCTCTAATAGCACAATTCCTTTATGTAGAAAAAAACCACAGCAGGAATGTTGGGGATGAGAAAGCTTATAAATCTAGGTGTAAGTAGATAGGATTTGGTGTTGGGGGGGGGACTCCCGGGTGGCCCCGTGTGTAAGCGTATAACATAACAGCACCGCAATGGAGTGCTTAAAACTAACAGCGTGTGATGGTCTCTGCCATTGTTAGCGTCTTCATGCCTTCAGAGCCTATTCGGCACCCGGTCGCTCTCGCTTCCAGGTTTTAGTTTCATTTTAAGTGTGCTATCAAGCTTTTCCCTCCTGAGCAGCACTCCAGATGCCCCACCGCGACTGAATACACTTGTGGATACATTTAAAGTTAGAGAGTCAGCACTTCACAGTGTCTCAGTGCGGCCTCTTGGGTGCCCGAACGAGAGACTCGCCTCTTGTTGCTTAATATTCGGATGTTTCGATTCTGTTAAGCGGTATCCATCTAGAGTTCTTACGATAGTCATTATTAGATAGTTGGAATTGTATATTATGTGGTGGGGGGATCGGCCTCCAAAAGTTCGAGTGTAACTGCCCCGCGTTTCTGCCAAATACCGGAAACCAGAGCTTCCTTGTTCATGAATCATGTAGCCTCACTCGATCCTTGCTACGGATGCTTTGCGAGGTACTTTCCCTGGTATCCGCTTGCAGGCCTTGTCTCAGGGTTTCAGTCGGGTAGCAATTGGGCTCTTCGGATCACTGTGGCGGGAAGCTGGGCTCTGGAACCTATTTCCCCCCTTAGAACGTTATCCCATTTCCCACACTTAGCAACGTATTTGACATACTGCCTAGGAAGCCCACGCACACAAGCCTGGCTGACTGGACCAGAAAATAGGGGGCTACCATGGTTTTAAGAACTAACTGTTGTTCCGGCAGGGCTTCGAGAGCTTCTGATTTTTAGCCAATTAGCAGCTACTGTGACGAATGGCTTTACACCCAAATTTGCCAGAGGTCCCTGGTATGATATGATGGAACCTTCCTTAGAGGAACGTGCTAGACCGGCATCGGAGGCCGAGATTAAGCTCTCAGTACCAAAGCCCTTAACAATCTTTGCCTTGTTGAACTTTTCGCATGTGTCCTGCTTTCCCAAATATCCAGCTGTATCAGGCAAGAAATTCACGCGACAGACTGGTTCGACTACTTCTCGTACGGTGTCGTGCATGCTACGGGTCTCGGGGCCTTCCCGGATATGAAGAAAGGATAAATGCCCTGGATGCTGGTGGATCCATGTCAACTTTGCAGCCCTTGTGGTTTCCTCAAGCCTTCTATGAGTTTCCAGTAACTTCACGAACTTTCCTAGCCTCAACCCACCACTCAATCAAGTGGTGGAAGCGCCAAGAGAGCAGCTAAGCCAAAGAAAAGACGTAAGCTTATTGCGGAAAAGTGTTGGTTTAAATAAACCTGTGACTGTACCCGTGGATCTTTAGGTGAAACAGCCAAATCAGGCCCATTCCAGTACCTTCTTGAGATCTATGATCGATTCGCACAGACTGAGGAGTGGCCCGACCTAGAATCGGTGCTAGGATGGTTGTTCTCTAGGAGTCAGAATGAAGGGGTTTATGGCTTACTCAACTAAAGGTGTGCAGCTTCAACAGCACTATGGTTAATATGTTTTCTTAGGTTGCAATACCTTGAACCCCTTAAATACATCAGTATCTTAGCGCATGAGTCCAGGTATGATATAAAGTTACGGTGCAGACAACAAGTTAATATCAGCCGATAACTCCACTGCAAAATAGTCGATTTGGGGATTTTTGGGTTGGATCCTTATCCGGGCCCTTCGTGTAGACTTGATATGCGCTTGGGGAATTGAACTTGAATTCCCGGGAAATCCGGGCCAATAGGGGTTCACGCAGTAACCATCGGGCATGCTCCTAGGAGATAGATATTTGTGTGCCCTTTGGTGACCAATTCACCACTGAGGGAAAAGAAGGTCTGCGTACCTTTTTAGTGACTCATACGGGATTTATAGGCCACTGATTCCATAGACAGTCAATTGCTGCAAATGGCTACCTAAGTCTAACTAGAACTAAGTAAGAACTAATAGTCGGGATAAGCAAGTGTGACGCATAAGCAAGTGTGACGCATAAGCAAGTGTGACGCATAAGCAAGTGTGATGCTCTGGGAAAGTTTTTTTTTTTTTTTGTAGATAGGCCTACACAACACTTGCTATCAACCAGATATAACTACTTTTTAATAAGTTACATAGCTTTAATTCAACATTACAAAGTCTGCATTTCTCACAATTGAGTCAGAGGATATACATGAATCAGAATCTGATTCACTTCCCAGATCTTCAGAATCACTTTCTACCAACACGTGACATCCACCAATTTCAATATTTCTCTCCTGAACTTGGCCACTTCTGGTAACAATCTCCAACTCACCAGTGGCTGTGGTACTACAAGTGCTTGGCTCAAGCATTAGTAGAGCTTGTAGTAGATCTGGAGAGGGTTGGAGGCTTTCAAGATCCTCAGCACTTGGATTCTTTTCTAGATCTGAAGTAAGAATCAATAGCTCAGGTTGAAGAATCCCACCTTGAGTCTGAATGATTTGAACTTGCTTCTTTCTTTCCTTTTCTGCCTTATGAGCATCAATACTATGGCGGTGTAAAGCTGTGTCATGGCCGCCGGATGGTGGGCTGGGTGGCTTAGGGTATTGGTTGCAACAAAGAGAAAGAGGTAATGAGTCAAGGCTTCATGTAATGGAACCTCATGGAAACTGATGGAAGATTGCGGCTGCACAGCAGGAAAGGGTTGAGAGGTCCTGGATTTGTCAGGAGAGGATTTTTCTTGGTTATATAAAAGGGTGTGCGCCTCTTAGATTTACTTTCCTTATGCAACCTGGTAATTTCCTGTCTACACTGGTACTTAGGAATTACAACTTTGTTTCTTTCTCGCATCACCGGAACCTGTGAACCCTGACCCTGATCTCTGAGAAGCTGTCCTTGAACCTCTTGAGCCTTGATACAAACCCATCTTGTTTGTACACTTGCCCTTCTCTGTTACCTCACCTACTATGGTGTGCCTTGGACTATCTACCCTGAACACTGCACAGACCCACCCCATTACACAAGGTTGTGTCTACAAGGATCCAACCTACACCACAATATGTTGTGATCCCTTGAAGTCCCCCCAGAGCTCTTCACCAACCTGAACCAGACCACCAGTCTGTCTAAGGAGCAGTTAGGCAATCTAACCCATGAACAGAGATACAACTATCTTACTCACATCCGGGATATCCTCCTCCAGACTGTGAACCTGCCGGCACCTGCTGAGTCCCCCACCAATGAATGATTGCAACAGCAGCTACAAACCTTAACCGAGGAGCTTCAGACCCTCTGCCTTGAAGGTTAAGGCCTTGAGGCCCATCTCTCTACTAGCAAACAGGACCTGGTACATGCCAACGCAATGGTCACGTCACTCAACAACCCCCACATCAATACCCCTACAGGTCCTGCTGTACCCGCTGGTGGTAGCAAGAAAGCTTTGATCCCGAACCCGGAATGGTTTGATGGTACCATGGACAAGTCCCATCCTTTTGCCATCCAGCTGTGTATGTAACGCCATGGGAACAATACCAGTTTGACATTGAACAACACTGTCTGGCATATGCCATCAACCTCCTCACAGGGTTCACCTTCCAGCACGTGTAGCCCAATATCACTACTGCAGGGATCAACTACGCCAACATAGAGGCCCTATTGGGAGAGCTAGAACAGGCATTTTGGGATCTCAACTGTGTAGTTACAGCTGAAAGGGGAATCAGAGTTCTAGCCCAGAAAAACCGTACGTTCATGAAATACCTTACGGATTGCCAGCGCCTGGCTGCCGATACCAACTGGAATGATGCCGTAAAGTGGGGTGCCCTGTACTGAGGTCCCAGTACAGAGCTCAAGTATGCCCTGACCACCATCGCTGACCTCCCGAGACGCTGACTAGCTACGCCAACTTGTTAAAGAAGCTAGACAACAATATCCAGGCCCGTGTGGCTGATAAGAATGGTTTCTCCACCTCCTCATGGTGCACCTCCATGGCCACTTAGTCACGCTCTACCACCCATGCTCCCACTACCACCACTGCTGCAGGTACTGCCTGAGGCCCTATAGAATTCTCTATAGGACGTTGCACCTTGACCGAGATGCAAAGGGATGATCGTATGAGAAGGGGACTCTGCCTGTACTGTGGCAGTTATGGACACATGGCCCAACAATTCTCAAACAAGAGGTCCCGTCACATGCAAGCTGCTGCCACCTCGCAGTTTGAACCTCCCGTGGTCCTTGAAGGCACTTGCCCAGAATCCTCACAGTTGGAAAACCAGTCATCCCATATACAGGATATGGCACTGGCATGGGACATGTTAAGTCTTTTCCTTGTTTATCTATACCTAGTTTGTCTTTGGATTCAATGGAAAATGGAATTGAAGAAAACCACTTGGCAATCACCTATAACATCTTAGACAACCAAAATGTAATTCGTTCCCATGCTCTTATCAACTCTGGAGCCACTAGATGTACATTCATAGATAAAGACTTCGCTCGCCACCACCACCTCCTCTTGTTCGAATTAAAAGAAACTATTCAATTAGAAGTAATTGACGGCAGGCTGATCAGCTCCAGTGCTATTACCCACCTGACCCAGAGAGAGCTAAAGATCAATGACTACCTGGAAGACATGCCAGTCTTCATTACCACGCTGGGTGGCTACCTCTTGACTCTAGGCATCACGTGGCTCAAACAATACAATGGAACCATTCCCTTCATGAGCAATACCATTACATTTGAGTCTGCCTGTTGTTTGGAGAACTGTACCCCTGACATGACTGGTGTTCAAGGACTGGAAGAGGAGATTCCTCACTTCCTTAATGTCTATAACATGGACCAAGCCCTTGGCTACAAGGTACTGGAAGAACAAGACATCCAAGACATTGTGCCACTGGAATACTATAAGTTCATGCCACGATACCTGAAAAAGAAAGACAATCGGTTACTGCTACACTGACCTAATGACCATACCATTCCCTTGCTACATGGTCTTAAGCCCTCGTTCAGCCCCTTATACAACCTGTCCCCCCCAGAGATGGAAGCACTGTGGGGCTGGCTCGAAGAAAATCTCCAGAAGGACTTCATTTGACCCTCCCCTTTGCTGGCAGCTTCCTTTATCCTGTTTATTAAAAAGAAGAATAGATCTTCATGATTTTATGTGGACCATTGGGTGCTGAACAATATGAACATCAAGGACAGTGGCCTCTTACCCCTCTAAACAGAGACCTTTATGCAAATCTCTAAGGCTGAAATCCTCACTAAGCAGGATATCCGAGGGGCGTACAACTTGATTTGCATGAAGAAAGGAGAAGAATAGAAGACGGCCTTCCTGACCTGATATAACCTGCATGAATCTAAGGTCATGCCATTTGGCCTCACTAATACCCCTGCCACCTTCCAGGCATATATCAACAAAGCCCTACGCCAAGGATTAGACCGCTTCTGCACCACCTATTGGGACGATATCCTTGTCTACGGTGAAACCGAACAGGAATATATCAAGCACTTCTATTGGGTCCTGAGAGCCCTAGCAGATGCTGAGTTAGAGGTCAAACCCCGGAATTGTCAGTTCTATATGGCCCATGTCGAGTACCTTGGGTTCATCATCACTACCCAGAGTATCTGAATGGAGAACGCCAAGGTGGAAACTGGCATTGCCTGGCCCATTCCCGAGTGTGCGCAGGATGTGCGAGACTTGCTGGGATTTGGCAACTTCTATCATCACTTTATTCAGGCTTATTCCCATCTCGCTTAGCCCCATACTGCCCTCATGAAGAAGGACCAAGCATTCGCAAGGACTCCTGAGTGTCAACGCACCTTTGAGACACTCAAGACGGCCTTTACCACCATCCCTGTCCTGGCCCATTTTGACTTCTCCAAGGAAGTGATCATGGAAACTGATACCTTGGACTTTGTAGCTGCAGGTATTATGTCCCAATGTGACGAGACTGGGGTGCTCCATCCTATTGCCTTCTACTCCTGCAAGCATACTCTGGCTGAATGCAACTACGACATCTATGACAAGGAGCTCATGGCTGTAGTCTGCACTTTTGAAGAATAGACATGCTACCTCATAGGCCGTTAGGGCACGATCCTGACCGACCACTCCAACCTGAAACACATCATGACCAAGTGACTCTTGAACCGGAGAAAAGCCTGGTGGTCAGAATTTCTTACCCAATTCGACTACAACACCAAATACGAGTCAGGAAAGCTCAAAGGAAAAGTGGACGTATTGACCCAGATGCAAGAGCCGACGGAGGAAGAGGAAGAGCAGTGAAGTGAACATCAGACGCAGGTAGTATTAAAGCCCTATAACATGGGTTTGTTGGTGAATATCACGCTCTCTATAGGTGCATCTCTACGAGAAGAGCTGTGGCAGGATGTAACGGGGGCACCCCTAGGAAGATGGATCCCAAGGTTGCGACCGCACCAAACAACTTCAAACTTATCGCCAAAAGTTCACACAGATGTAAGAGTAAAGTAGACGGTAAAACTTAATATCGTTAAGCCTGACGCTTCACTCAATTAAGGTCTCGAGAGGATTGATTGTTGGAGTAGGAGAGTTCTCGCATAGACTTTCAGGTAGTTTTATCTTATGCCAGAAACTCCCCCATCAGTTTACTCCAACTATTCGAGCACACCCTTCTCCGCTAAGGGCGGTCCGACACGTCTCCTGACACCCCCTTCGGGCATGTATGTGTCGACCCGCTCTAGTCGGCGTTCACCATATGTGCATATCGTTTCTGCGGCGCATTTCCATTCTGCCCGCCGGAGTGAAAACCTCTGCGCATCGGGGACTTGCCAGTGGCTAACTGTCAAGACCCCTTGCTGAACTAGACTATCTATGACACCCTTCCCATGCGCGTTGATTTCTTCTTGACGCCGGAAGCTACCGTGAGCGGTTTATCTATCTACTATTTACGAGTCTCGGGCTTCCGGTGTCTTCCGCAGGGTACGGTGGTCCAGGAGTGATCCAATGGGCGCTACCCATGACCACTACCTCGGATACACCTTACCTGCGGTAGGAATCATGCTTTTAGTGTCTCTGCACTTCCCTCTCAGAGCCTATGGCGTTGGGGACATCCTTGGGCGTGGTAGGTGCAAAACGTTCCCAGTCGTCCCGGCACCACCCGGGACTACCTTCGGGACCCCCACGGTTAACTCCCGTTAACTCCGTCAGTTTTGGTCCGTTTTACTCCGAACAACTTGGAGGAGGTACTCCACCTTCCACCCTATGCCCCCTTATATATCCTGCGAACAGCTTACGGTCGACCGGACGGCAGCAACGTATACGGTGTTGCAAGCAGGTCTCCAAAGATCCTCCTTTGCTAGACTGCACACAACTACACAACCGTTTGCCCATGACGTCCGGGCCTCAAGGCGGGGCCGGAGGGGCATGATAGGAATAATGTCTTCAATTTACAGCTTCTCCGTAGCTGCGTAGCTCGCCCAATAGCATCTCCCGGAACCCCAGATTCCAGTATTATGCATGGCTTCGTGTGACAAACATTCCAGTCATTTTTCCCAAACTCCCTGAGGGACTTCGTATTGGCAGGTAGGGTAACTCAGGTCCTTGAACAGGGTAATCCAAGCCTCAAGGCAGGGTAACCCTGTTCTGAGGGTAGGGTAATCTTGTCCGGTGGACAAGTGGATTTTCTCCTGTTACCCTATCTATCCCACTTCCGGGGATAGACACACTCGGCCTTTCTCTAGTTACCCAGCCTAGCTGTGTATTGGCCCTTCATAGGTCCCTAAGTACGCTGACACCAACCTTGGGCGTAGCCATGTACCTAAATACTTGTGTCCACTAAGTCTGCTCATCTCGGAGCCCGGGCCATCGGGTCTCCGTAGGTCAAGTACTCACTTGCCTGCCGGTTCCTACCAGTTCGCCTCCGAGCTACCTGTATGGGTGTAGGTTCCGGCTGCCATAGCTCACGTATGCTGGGTCGTTACATCACTCCCCTCTTCTCTACGGTCCGTCCCGGACCGTTTAGCGTCGTCTTTTGTTTCCACGACTCGATTCCCCCAAGACCCGATGGTCCCTGGGCTTGGACGGATATCTTTGGTGGAAATCTAGCATGGCCTGTAAGCCTGTCCCTTCTAGCATCTCATAGGGCTCCCATGAGTTCTCCTCAGCTCCATAGCCTTCCCATGAAACCAGGTACTGGACAAAGCGCGACGGAAACTTCGCCTTTGTTCCACCATACCAGCGACTGTCCACAACAGCTTCGATGACGTAACTGGGCTCATTGTCCACGAGCTCTGGGGTAGGGATCTCCTTGATCCTACCCGATTCCGGATCCTCGCGATAGGGTTCCAGCAGCGTGACATTGAAAACCGGGTGGATGCTCCATCGGGTGGGCAATTGGAGTTCGTATGCTCGGGTACCCACCCGACGTTTGACCACGAAAGGGCCAAACATCCGGTGGTCCAGCTTCTCCATGGGACGCTTGGTGCGGATGTTCTTCCGGTTCAACATCACGCGGTCCGCTTTCTTAGCCCGCCCAGCAGCCACATCTTCCAAGGTAACATAGTCCGGGGATGGCAGCCGTTTCTGGTCATGCCATTTCCGCTGCCTTTCCTGTGCCCGTTTAATCGTTTCTCGAATCTGTTGCCAGGTTCCTTCCCATTCCTTAACCAAGAGTTCACTACTTGGGTGTATCCCTTGGTTGTCAGACACAACACCCGACCAGTTTGTTCGTGGGTTGAACCCATAGTTGATCTCAAATGGTGACAACCTGGTGGATTCTGATGTTGAGGTGTTATACGCATACTCCGCAAGGGGTAGCAGCGAGACCCAGTCATCCTGTTGATAGGAGCAGTAACTACGCAGGTACTGCTCCAGTGTCTGATTAACCCTCTCGGTTTGCCCATCAGTCTCTGGGTGGAATGCAGTCGAAACGTTTAGTTTCACTTGCAGCAAGTGCATCAGACTCATCCAGAACTTGGATGTGAATCGGCTATCTCGGTCGGAGATGATTGACTCTGGCAGTCCATGAAGGCGCCAAACCTCCTTCAGGAATATCAAGGCAAGCTCCTTGATAGGTACCTCAGTGGTCAGGGGTATGAAATGGGCCATTTTCGAAAACCTGTCTACTATGACCCAGATCTTGGTATACCCTTCGGACTCTGGCAGCGCGACAATGAAATCCATTGAAATTGCTGTCCAAGGCCGCATAGGAACATCGATAGGTTCCAGCAGCCCGAACTTCTTGTGCCTGATGGATTTATTTCTTTGGCATGCATCACATGTCCGCACATAGTCAGTGATGTGCTCATCCATCTTAGGCCAGTAGAAGTTAGCCCTCACCCTGCCAATGGTTTTGTAAGTCCCGAAGTGTCCCGCGATTCGGGAGTCATGTTCTGCCTTCATGATTGTCTGCTTCAGATTCTGACCCTTGGGAACATACCACCTGTTCTTGTACAGGAGTAAGCCCTTTTCCGTCGTGAAATGTCGGTCAACCTCTTTGTCACCTGCAGCTGTTGCCTTCAGGATCCTTAAGTACTCCTGGTCTTCGCTTATCGCTACCCGCAACTGATCCAAAAAGGACGACTTGAGCCGAAATCCCTGGCACACTTGCAACACCTGTGGTCGCAAGATGTCCCGTTCCTGGCTCCCGACCCACTGTCCGGGGCGAAAAAACGACTGTGGCGGAAAATCACTCCCCCCTTCAGGGCGGTAGTCCCTACGCCGCGACAAAGCATCCGCCTTCTCATTCAACCGTCCTTCTCGGTAAACCACCTTGAAGTTAAATGGTTGCAGGAATTCAGCCCAGCGGTGCTGCCTTCGGTTAAGGACCTTGGTACTATTAAAGTACTCCAAGTTCTTATGATCCGTATAGATCACCAATTGGTCCGTTACTGAGCGCAGCAGATGATCCCATTCCTTGAATGCCGCCACGATGGCAGTCATTTCCTTATCATGGACATCATAATTGATCTCTGCTGGGTGAAACTTCCTACTATGGTAGGCCACCGGATGCCATCTCTCATCCTCACATAACTGGGAGAGAACGGCTCCTAATGCAAAGTCACTAGCGTCGGTTTCTAGCCGTGTTGGCCGTTCAGGGTCAAAATGTGCTAGGATAGGTTTGGACGTGAACGCTTCCTTTAAATGATTGAAGGCCTGCTCACATGCAGGTGTCCATTCCCATCGGACATCCTTCTTTGTCAAGTCCGTGAGGGGTTTCGCTATCTTGCTGAACCCTTCTATGAACCGACGATAGAAGTTGGCAAAGCCCATAAAGCTTTGAACGTCGACGACGCATGTCGGAGGTGCCCAGTCTTTGATTGTCTGCACCTTTTCCGACAACATAGAGATCCCCATATCGGAGATCCTATATCCGAGGAATTCAACCTCCCGTTGGTGGAAACTGGACTTCTTCATACTTACACATAGTCTAGCTTTCCGCAATTTCTCCATTACACGCCTTACCATCGCGACGTGCTCTTCCATAGTTTCGGAGTAGATCAGGATGTCATCCATATACGCGATGACTCCTTCATCCATGAGATCTCGAAAGACCTCATTTATCATGCTCTGGAAAGTTGCCGGGGCATTACATAACCCAAACGGCATGACCGTGTATTCATACAGTCCATATCTGCACCGGAAGGCCGTCTTCCATTCCTCACCTTCTGCCATCCTCAGAAGATAGTAGCCGTTTTTCAAGTCCAACTTAGTGAACACAACGGCTTTTCCTAACCTATCTCGCAGTTCATTCATCAGCGGTAGAGGGTACTTGCTCTTCACCGTGATTTTGTTCAGCCCTCGGTAATCTATTACCAGTCTTAATGTACCATCTGGTTTTGGCACAAAGAGGATAGGGGCTGCTGCTGAGGAACTGGATCGCCGTAGCTTCCCCGTTCGCAGCATGTCATTGAGATATTCCCGGAGTGCCTTAAGCTCCTTTTCCGATAACGGATAGATAGGCCCAAACGGAGGTTGAGTCCCGGGTAGCAACTCGATCGTGTGGTCATACTTTGAGTGCTCCGGCAAGGCCTCAATCCGTTCTTGACTGAAGATGTCCCCGTAGTCCTTATACTCAGGGAGTAGCTTGACAGTAATGTCAGCACCTTCCTCATCGGAGAATTGTACAATTCCCAACAGGTACACATTACTAGGGTCTTCAGCTAGCAACTCTTCATCGGTCATGAACACTAACCGCCCCTGCTCTGCCAGGCAATTAGCCTTGCAGAAATCTGAGCGCCAGGTTAGTGATCCTGTCTTCCAATCTATGTCGGGATTATGGTCCTTCAACCAAGACATAGGTAGGTACCCGTCCACCTTGGTGTCGGGCATGTCCGCGACTTCAAACCGCATTTCGTTATGGTGGTCGCCTATTCTCATGTCCAATGATTTGGTATAGTGCAGACCTGACCCCGGAATGTGATTACCGCTTGCGTCGCTTATCGGCACATGTACCTTTCGTCGTACACATGGTGCCTGCGTTTGTTTAACCCATCGGCTACTAAGCACTGGCCCAGTAGCTCCACTGTCGAGTAGCAGGAGCGCCTCAGCGCTTACCTGTCTAGCTCCAATCTTCCAGTCTAGCCTTACCCTCAGGTGGATAGACTTGGTATGGCGAGGCAAGTTATCACGCTTCTGCCTCTTCACTTGTCTTAGGGACTTAGTCATCTTGGCTTACTAATTCTGATCTCTTGCCTTTCGACACAAGAGCGGCCACAACGGGTCGGTAAACGTTAAGGGATTGGGAATCGTGTTATCAATAGCTAGGGTGTTTACTATCACG
This sequence comes from Tuber magnatum, assembly GCA_003182015.1. Taxonomy (NCBI): domain Eukaryota; kingdom Fungi; phylum Ascomycota; class Pezizomycetes; order Pezizales; family Tuberaceae; genus Tuber; species Tuber magnatum. Next base: position 926,236 of record PYWC01000032.1, on the reverse strand, counting down.
CCAGCATGATTTCGGGTACTAAACCCTCCTCAGGTAAACTTGATCATAGTATCATTTATTCAATCAAGTCCAGCCTGAACTAATCCCGCTTGTACTAACCATAACAAATTTTCCCGAGGTGGGTAGAGGTCCGCTCTTGGACCGGTTCCAAGCGAAGCAACCTTGCTTCCCCAATGTCGAGCGTCTCCGCGAGCGAGATCTCTCCCAGCCTCAACCGAAAATAATACCCTATGACTTGTCCGTCCCAGTAAAGAAATCCTGAAAGAAATACAAATAACTAGAACAAAGGAAATAACCTGAAAACCCACAAAGGAGAGATCACCCTGTCCACCGCATACGGCCTTCAACATCTATCTGCCCACACCACCTGGGTGTAGTCAGCATCAGGGTCGTTCATGCAGTAGAGGGGTACTTACCCATCCCAGAAGCCACTTCCGGGGCTCCTTTTCATCCATCCCGCAGGGGTCTATGGATACAGGTTATTAAGGTTCTACCTTACACAGAATGGGGTCTTACCTATTCTGAGCCGTCAGTATCAACCTCCATAATCTGAGGTGATGCCTGTCGGACTTCAAGTATCTTTGACGAGGTAGCCGGAGGTGGCGCTTCAATGCGCTTTAGTCGCTTGTCCGTACCTGAGGGCTCGCTTACCGGGGCTGACCGTTTCAACCCACGAGCCTGTTTGGACGAACTAACGACTGGGGACGTCGCGGTGCACTTTCTCCAAAAGTGACCCGTTTGTCCACACTTGGTGCACTGGTTGTGCTTTCTCCGACGTTCGGTCAAAGTCGACGGGATTTCCTTATGCGCCAGGGCATACTCAGAAGTCCCCGGCTTTGCCTGTTTCCCCGCATTGAAATTAGTAGGTTTGGCAGACCGCTGGTTCTGTCTGCCCGAACCTTTATCCTTCTTTTTAAACCTTCCGGAAGTTGAGGACCTATCCTCCTTCTTGTCCGTTGGTTGAGACCGTTGGACAGGGTGGATAACTCGGTTGCTGAACCGGGTGTTGTCTTCCAGTGTGTGTCCAACCTTCCGAAGAAGATCAAGGTAGTCGTTCAAGTCGGTGGGATGGGGCTCCTTCAGTGCCCACGCGTTCCTCACTTCTTGAGTAATGCCCGACCGTACCTTATCTCGTACCTGCACAGGGTCTGTATAGCTAAGCTTATACATATAGTCAATTATCTTGTCCAGGTACTCATCGATGTGATGTGGCTTCATCACTAGGTCTCGCCACTCAAGGAGGGATCGGTCTCGTTCCGCTTGGTCACCGCCGAAACTCCGTTCAAGCCGTTCCCGGAATCCTTTCCACGTTCTTAACGGGTTACTGTTATTAACTGGAACTCCGGTACGCTTGGCTGCCTCCTTATTGATGTGGGAGTGCAGCCCAAGATACCATGTTCGGGCAGTATCTTCTAGAAGGGGGATCACCAGGTTTACCTTGTCCATATCGGTCAACCTGCACCCAGCAAAGTACTCGAACTTAACCTCTACCAGCGTCAAGAAGCTGGCGAGTTCAGTGACCTTTCCCTTAAACGCCGGAATGCCGCTCAGCTTTTCCGGCTTCTTCTGCCGTTGTCTAGATGATGGTCGTGCAGCCGCCCTGCTCCGTAGTTCCCTTGACAGCTTCTTAGCACGGCGGTCCCACCGTCGTTTCTTCTCGTCGCTCCAGTCATCCTTGCGAGCACCAAGAAAAGGGGTCAAGTCGGGGAGAGAATCGGCATCATCATCATCCGAGCTATCATGGTCAGAGTCCCCAGGATCTCCACCTGCTCCCGTAGTACCACCGACAGGTGGTCCATTTCCACCTCCACTACCCCCGGTATTTCCACCTGGGGTCTCGCGGGGTCTATCATACCCATCAAACCTTTCCTCCTGGCCATCCTGATTCCCATCCTCGGGGGGGTTAGCCCCTGATGGTACTGATGCCGGTGGTGGAACAGGTCGTTGCCCACTCTCAGGAGTTGGGTTCGGAGCCGCCTGAGTCATCGCCAGAAACGACTGAAGCTCTGGACAACTCAAAGGTTGCATTGGGGGCCCCGCGTGTCTCCATGACCCACAGTACCCACATGTTGGTCGTCCGTCTCCCTCCTTCTGTCTTCTTCGGTGCCTTACCGGGGTCCGTGGTCCCTTCCTGCACCCGTACGTGTGGTAATGAATCCACCCCATACGGGTTTCTTCCGATTTGCAGCCCGACAGACAGTACTCGTCTTGGCTGTCCGACTCACCACTAGTGATCGTGGGGAGGATGGAGGGAAGAGTTGGTTTTGAGGGGGCAGAGGGAATCACGGGTGCCCAAGGAACGGAACGAGCGGGTGTCCCAGGTCCGGGGATCGGAGTCCCTCGTGATGGAGCCATGGGTGCTCGCTCTTCCTGGCGCCTGACCTGTTCAAAGAATCCAGGTGAAGCCGCACGCAGCGGTCGGTACCCTGGGGTAGCCGATACTGTTGGCGGGAAAGCTGCGACAGGGAAGGTATCAGGAGGGGGCAATGAAACTGGTAAAGGTGTGGGTCTTGGGGCAGCAATAGGAGGTACGGGAGTTGCAACCGACGGTGTTGCAGGGGGGTTAATGGGAGCGGGGGTCGGCCGAGGAGTAGGGTCAGGTGTATCTGGTGCTGTGATACCCTTTGGCTTGGACGTCCTTTTCTTAACCCGACGCCCATCGGTTGGTCCAATCGCCGGACTTCCTGAACGACTGCGGGCGATCGAGGAGGGGACAGACAGCGAGCCTGTTGATGCTCTTGTGAAGGACGAGGTATAACTGTATCCTTCCCCCTTGAGGCTTTCCAACATCCGTATGCCCACGGGGCTTAGGTACGCCCTCCACTGTTCATCCCGGGCTCTCATAGCCAGTTCCATCCCGAAGTTCTCCAGCTTCGTGTGGACAAGTGGGAGTGGGGGCGCCGCCTCTATCATCAGTACGTCATTCTCAGCATCAATACTATAACCTCCCGCGAAGGCCCTTTCCAGCGCTGCCATACGATCCTTCAATGCCTTCTGGTCTCTTAACATTCGCAGGTATGCCTCCTGCTGTACCTTCATCCATTCCACCGCTGCCGTAGTAATCTGTTTACGGAACACCTGCTGCTGCTGGGCATTCCAGTTCTTCAGTTCCCGCTTCGCATCCTCAATCGACTTGGATACCTCCCGGACGATGTAAGGTTCGACGAACTCGCGGGAGAACTCGCTAAAGGGTACTCCTTGCGGTGGAGGAGGGAGCATGTTGTGGACGAGGGCGGCGTCTTGGAAGAACGAAAGCGCCGCAGCGCGAGGGTCTGTAATCATAAGATCAACACATTCATCAGGTAGTTGAATAGGGGCGGCCTCCAGGAGCAATTGGTGACCGTCCCATTCAATACCGCGGACGTCCGCGAACACCGAAGCACGAAATGTGTTGGCGGAGTTCTCGTCAAGGTCAAGGTCTGAATCCGAGTTGGATTCCATTCTAGGTCGACGTTCGATACTAGCCATTGCGCTTTCCACCCTGGGCTACTTGTTCGAGACAAGGTTACCAGTATTCACGCAAGGTCAGTGCCGAAGGTCGAAAAACAATTAATCAGGAGAGGAGTTAAGCGAGGAGCTCGCTTAACGATATACTGTAACGGGGGCACCCCTAGGAAGATGGATCCCAAGGTTGCGACCGCACCAAACAACTTCAAACTTATCGCCAAAAGTTCACACAGATGTAAGAGTAAAGTAGACGGTAAAACTTAATATCGTTAAGCCTGACGCTTCACTCAATTAAGGTCTCGAGAGGATTGATTGTTGGAGTAGGAGAGTTCTCGCATAGACTTTCAGGTAGTTTTATCTTATGCCAGAAACTCCCCCATCAGTTTACTCCAACTATTCGAGCACACCCTTCTCCGCTAAGGGCGGTCCGACACGTCTCCTGACACCCCCTTCGGGCATGTATGTGTCGACCCGCTCTAGTCGGCGTTCACCATATGTGCATATCGTTTCTGCGGCGCATTTCCATTCTGCCCGCCGGAGTGAAAACCTCTGCGCATCGGGGACTTGCCAGTGGCTAACTGTCAAGACCCCTTGCTGAACTAGACTATCTATGACACCCTTCCCATGCGCGTTGATTTCTTCTTGACGCCGGAAGCTACCGTGAGCGGTTTATCTATCTACTATTTACGAGTCTCGGGCTTCCGGTGTCTTCCGCAGGGTACGGTGGTCCAGGAGTGATCCAATGGGCGCTACCCATGACCACTACCTCGGATACACCTTACCTGCGGTAGGAATCATGCTTTTAGTGTCTCTGCACTTCCCTCTCAGAGCCTATGGCGTTGGGGACATCCTTGGGCGTGGTAGGTGCAAAACGTTCCCAGTCGTCCCGGCACCACCCGGGACTACCTTCGGGACCCCCACGGTTAACTCCCGTTAACTCCGTCAGTTTTGGTCCGTTTTACTCCGAACAACTTGGAGGAGGTACTCCACCTTCCACCCTATGCCCCCTTATATATCCTGCGAACAGCTTACGGTCGACCGGACGGCAGCAACGTATACGGTGTTGCAAGCAGGTCTCCAAAGATCCTCCTTTGCTAGACTGCACACAACTACGCAACCGTTTGCCCATGACGTCCGGGCCTCAAGGCGGGGCCGGAGGGGCATGATAGGAATAATGTCTTCAATTTACAGCTTCTTCGTAGCTGCGTAGCTCGCCCAATAGCATCTCCCGGAACCCCAGATTCCAGTATTATGCATGGCTTCGTGTGACAAACATTCCAGTCATTTTTCCCAAACTCCCCGAGGGACTTCGTATTGGCAGGTAGGGTAACTCAGGTCCTTGAACAGGGTAATCCAAGCCTCAAGGCAGGGTAACCCTGTTCTGTGGGTAGGGTAATCTTGTCCGGTGGACAAGTGGATTTTCTCCTGTTACCCTATCTATCCCTCTTCCGGGGATAGACACACTCGGCCTTTCTCTAGTTACCCAGCCTAGCTGTGTATTGGCCCTTCATAGGTCCCTAAGTACGCTGACACCAACCTTGGGCGTAGCCATGTACCTAAATACTTGTGTCCACTAAGTCTGCTCATCTCGGAGCCCGGGCCATCGGGTCTCCGTAGGTCAAGTACTCACTTGCCTGCCGGTTCCTACCAGTTCGCCTCCGAGCTACCCGTATGGGTGTAGGTTCCGGCTGCCATAGCTCACGTATGCTGGGTCGTTACACAGGAAGCCTATGATGCTGACCTGACCTCTACACAGATCCTCAGAGCATTGGATTAGGGCGAGCAACATTCCTATCTCATTTTCCTTGCGGAATGCCAAAGAGAGTGGAACCGACTACTATACCAAAGACAGCCTATATGTCCCCCTTCACCATACCTTGCACCTGCAGCGGATTCAAGAAACACCTGACCAACTAGCTGCAAGATATCCTGAGAGAGCCAAAACCCATGAACTACTTTCACACAGTTTCTACTGGCCTGGCATGTGTCGAGATATAGGACGTTTTATGAAAAACTGCTATACTTGTCACAGGAGCCACACATCATGCCATGCCCCCTTTGGCATACTGTGTCCCCTCCTAGTACCCGACAAACCCTGGGAACACGTCCCCATAGACTTTCTTATGGTCCCCCGCTGGAGTCATGGTACTGATGCCATGCTGGTCATAGTTGGTCAGTTAACCAACATGCGCTATCTGATTCCCTACCAGACTACGATTGATGCCCCGACGTTGGCTGAGTTGTGCCTCAAGCAGGTGTGGAAACACCACAGTCTCCCAGCCACTATCCCCTGGGACTGCAGGACTGAGTTCACCTGCGAATTCTGGTAGGTGTTTTGTAACTGGTTGCAAGTATCATGTAAACTGTGAACAGCATTCCATTCCCAGACTGACGGCCAGACTGAAGGGGTCAATACTATCATGCCGCAATATCTACGTGCCTCTGTCAACTATCAACTAGATGACTGGGCCCTTTGGCTTCATATGGCGGAATTCGCAGCCAACAGCCACGCCTCTGAGTCTACCAGCTGGTCTCCGTTCTTCACCAACCAAGATGTTGACCTCCGAATGGACTTTCTCGATTCTCCGGAAGGACCCTAGGAAGAATCTGGAGCTGGGGTGTTCAACCAATATCTGAAAGATATCTACGGCCATTTTGATTCTGAAATTACCTATGCCCAACATTATTAACAAGGGTATGCTTATCAGGGATGGCTGACAGTGCTCCACTTTCGCATGGGCAACAAAGTATGGCTCAAGGCTAGGAATATCCGAACCCGCCAATGCTCACAGAAGCTGGACGACAAATATCTTGGCCTCTACACTATAACCACTTGGATAGGAACCCAGGCATATCACCTGGACCTCCCAGTCTTGATGAGGATATACAACCTGTTTTACGTTTCCTTGCTTGGGCTGATGGATGTGAACCCCCTTCTGGGACAGGTTGTCCTGCCTCTGCCACTAGTGGAAATTGACGAAGAGGAGGAATGGCAAGTGAAGGGTGTAGAGGACACCAGAATGGTGCGAGGATGGCTGAGGTACCTGGTTAGATGGAGGGGATATGGGAGGCTACCTGAGAACCTGCTAAAACTGTCAACCGACTAGAAACAATCAACAAGTTCAATCTCTGTTACCCAAACAAACCGGGACCTCTTTCTGAGTAACAAACACATGCCCCAACGAGCTTGGGCATAGCGGAGGAGAGCTAGTGTTATGGCCGTCAGATGGTGGACTGGTCAGGTTAGGGCATTGGTTGTCATGGAGAGAAAGGGGTAATTAGCTGAGGCTTCATATACAGGAACCTCATAGAAACTGATAGCAGATTGCTGCTGCACAGAAGGAAAGAGTTGGGAGGTTCTGAATTTGTCAGCGGAGGATTTTGCTTCATTATATAAAGGGGTGTGCCCCTCTTAGATTTACGTGGCTTACGCAACCTGATAATTTCCTGTTTACACCTGTACTTAGAAATTATAACTTTGTTTCTTTCTCGCATCACCGGAATCTGTGAACCCTGACCCTGATCCCTGAGGACCTATCCTTGAATCCCTGGAGTCTTGATACAAACCCATCTTGTTTGTACACTTGCCCCTCTCTGTTACCTCGTCTACTGCGGTATGCCTTGGACAATCTGTCCAGAACACTACACGGACCCACCCTGTTACAAGCTCCCTTAGCTTTATTCACTGCAATCTGGATACCCCTATGAGATTTCTTAATTGCAGCAGCCTTTTCATTTTGATCCCTTTTTGCTTTTCTCTGTCTTGCTTGTTTACTGGTAATAACTCCTTCTTTCGGAATAGTATATCGAGATTTGGACTTCTGCTTTTCCTTCTCTGCAATTCCTGATTGAATAGCATGATAGGATTTGGCTTGTAAATGTCACTTAGTTAGGCAGATTTGTGTTCCTTGTCTCTATTGTTGAAAGTGGTCTTTAGATCATGGACTGAAGGTTTCTGCTTTGTCAATTCATTTACCCCTTCCATTCTGCCACTCGAAATAGATACTAGGAAGTACAGGAAGCTCAAGTTCACCTCCTTCCTCTAACAAGACTTCCACTTGACCTTTAATTGACAGGCTACTCTGACTTAATTCAGAAGTTGACAAGGTACTTGATATAGCTTTCCGGTTCCTTTTGGCATAATAATGCTACATTTTCGTTAATGCCTTCTTAAATAAGAATGAAAACATCCAGCAGTTTTTAAAGGAATTTTTAATTGTATGAACCTGAAAGGTTTGTTCATGAATAGAACAGAGATCTCTAAAAAAGGAGGAACTTGTATATTGCATATCGAGGGAATACATGGCATTGTGAATTGCTTTGTTGTAGTAATATTTCCCGGAGTAAAAGACACCAACATCAAGAGGCTGAAGGATATGGGTAAGATGTGAAGGAAATCCAAAAGGAACAATATGGTTCTCATAGTATTTTAGAATAAAGTGATCATTATAGTTGTAATGTGCTTGGGCTGGGCCTTAGTCACGTAGCAGTACAATAGGAGAAGATGGCTCCTTGATCAACAAGAAGCAAGTACTGCTTACTAAAGGAGACTTCGAACGGGGTGTAATAGGAGATCAAAGAAGTAACTGTTCAACCAAGTATATTAAGAATACTGTCCGTCAAAGTCTGCTGCTTCCATCATAGGAATCAGCGGTCTTTAAATACAGCATATCACTTATCTCTAGTATCAGCGATATTTCAAAGTGTTGTGTGTATCAACCAATAGTACATGAAACAATATAGCTATTAAAGGATAATGTGAAACCTAAACATAAAACAATGTGTGTATCAACCGATAGTACGCGAAACAATATAAGTATCAAATGATACTGTGAAACCCAAACATAAAACAATGTGTGTTTCAACCAACAGCATGTGAAACAATACAAGTATCAAATGATACTGTGAAACCCAAACCAAATCCTAACCTAGTATCCATACCGGTTACACTACCAAAATAAAATAAGAATTTCATCAAACAAATTAACCCAATGAAATCCTAATAGGCAGTAAACCCACTATTCTCCTAAAACTCCCCATAGGGCCTATTCTCATCATCATCGCTATCCTGCAACAGTCTCATGTTATCCTGCAACATCCATTCCGCACCTTCTAACTATTTCTCCAAACACTATTGATCGGGCACTTTGCATACAAAGCCACCTGATTCCCAGTAGTGTGGTAAATCAATCTAGTCTCGGACTATCCAGTCCTTCCAATCTTTCATCTCGACATTGATTCGTCCACAATCATCGCAGTAATCGACATAGAATATTTTCCAGTATGCACTTAGTGGAATAGTTCCACGGTATAGTAGGTGTCTAATGATTTGGTGTCGTACTCTTATGTTGACTTCTTCGTAGATCGATATTTTATTTGTTTGCTTTGTAGAAAGGTAGGGTTTTAGCAAAGGTTTTTCAGTTTGTAGGTATCGTGATAAGTTTTTCTCGCTATGGTGTTTGGGGAAAGGTGAGTGGTATCTGAGTCATGGTGTCGGCCTCACATAGATGTTTAGGGGAAGGTGGATGGCATTTATGTCTTGGTATTGGCCTCAGTTAGGTGTTCAGGGGAAGGTGGATGGTATTTATGTCTGGGTGTTGGCATTGCTTAGGTGTTCAGGGGAAGGTGGATGGTATTTAATCTCGGTTTCTTCCTTTTTTACACACATATCACATTTTTCTGTACTCAGGTAGCAACTACTACCAAAGCGGAACACATGTGATAGTGTTTCTCCCTACATCCATCCTGTTGATTCAGTTGTTATTTCAAGACATTTGTCACAAATATGTATGAATAAACGGTGTGTTAGGTATTGTCTAGGGATAACATCACGGTTCACCAACAGTCCTATGAGCTGATAGCATAGTCTCTAAGGCACTTGCTCATAGTTTGACATCGTAAGGCTGTTGGATGGTATGTGCTTATTTTCTTGTTATTCCCAGTACTCGGCTTCGGTTCACTATGCTAGGCATGCAGCTTCTTCTTCCCTTGCCCACTTCTCATCCTGGCTGCTTTTGAAGTCGCTTTTGAAATGGGCTGACCAGAAACTGTCCCGTATTCCTTGACCTCTCTCTGGGTGGAGGTGTTGGATCTCTGGCAGGATTGGGCTGCACGCTACCATTACATGGTTTATTGTAGGGGGTAGCTTGTCTTCTAGTTTGTTATTGTCCCACCATTAGTTTACTAATTCCATGGCCTTTTCCAATCCCTTGAGAGGTTCCTAGCTGTTTTCCGTCTTCGGGTATCGCATCCATTTCACTAGAAATTGGTCGTGGTCATACCATCTTCTATTATCTCTTATAGTATCCACTTCCCATTCAGGTTTCTCGTTAACCACAATTGGTGGTGGCTTTGCGTAGCTTCTTCCAGGGAATGCAATATCATTATTAGAGAGGTACCTTTTCACCGTTGATACGTGGAATGTCGCTTCTCAGTTCCAGTACATTTTTGCATCTATTTCCACTGTGTAGTTTTCCGCATGGTCATCGTATCCCACTCTCTTAAATGGTCCACTCCATCGGGGTTGCAATTTCTTGCTTCATCTGGACTCGGTTGTTAAGAGGTTTCCAATACCAATAATTTATTGCCTATTCCGATTGGTATGTAGTGTCTGCGTCGTTTTGCTACCATCCTCGTACTCCTGCATCCTGCTGGTTTGGTAGCATTGAATGTCGCATTCTGGATCGCATGATGTCTGTTTAACAATTCATCAGCTGCTAGTACTGTGGAATTCTTGAAATTTGCCAGGGGGAGTAGCGGGTAAATCTTTCCATAAACTGCTTTGTATGGTGAGATACCAAGAGTTTTGGACCATCCTGCATTTAAAGATGCTGCTGTTTCAGGTATGGCATCAAACCACTTGTTCTGTCTTGCATTGACTAGGTTTTGTAGAGCTGTTTTCAATTCCCGAATCTTTCTTTTGACCTGTCTGTTTGTCTCATGGTGGCCTGGTGCGGCTTTGATGTGCTCAATTCCTAGCAATCAACACTGCTGTCTCCATACATGTGACTCAAATCATGGGTCAGCATCGCTCACTATTGTTGTTGGATAACCAAGGGGTGTGAATATCCTGTTGCGTAGCAGTTCCCAGGAAGTTATCACTGATACTTCCCTGTCTGTCGGTATGAGCCATGTAAACCCCGAGAACCTATCTATGGCTACTATGATCATGTCGTATCCCCACGAATTGTGGAAGGGTCCCGTAAAGTCAATGGCTATCAACTCAGAAATCTCAGAGTGTAGGACAATCATTGGCACCTTTCCTTCCAGTAACTTGGTGGGTTCTTTGTTTGTTTGGCAGGTATGGCATCGGGCCACATATGCTCTGAAATCTTTGTGCATTTCAGGCCAGAATGGGTACTCGGTAGCATAGTCTAAGTTCCTTTCAGTACTGTGATGGCCTTTGTTGTGGATCTTGGCTATAACATACTCTCTCACTGTAGTATCTTCAAAGGCATAGCCTTTCAAGATATACTGGGATTCTTCCCTGTTTCATGTTTTTGTGTATAGTATTCCATTTGCAACCATGTAAGATGACAAATCTCCCTGGTAGTCCATCTTTTCATTGACCTTGCACCATATCAGTTCCTTCCGGTATGCCGCAACTATGTGTGCTCGGAATGTTCCAATCATTTCATTGACCGTTTGTCTAAGGCCCCGCTCGTCTTCTATCTTACTCCCTCTCGCTGCTTCAGGTTGGTCATCCTCCTCATTGTCTTCCAAGACATTGTATAGTCCACGCCGATATTCATCCATTGTTGGGAGCATTACTGAGACTATCGTCTCATTGCTAAAGTTTTCCATTTGTTCTGCCTGTTCAATCAGTGGCGGAGTATCTGACATTTGGAATGCCGGGGCTTCAGGATTCAGTATTCCAGAGATCTTGGGGGACCTGGGTACCGGCGGAATGAGGGTGGACGGCCCTTCTCCAGTACTGTTTGATCTACTGCCAATCGTTTGTTGCCATTCCCAGTCCGCAATCATGGGAGATTCTGGGGGACTTCGGTCGGGTTCTGTACTTGGGGGACTTGCTCCTTCACTAGGAGGCTGAGGGGTCGGCTTATCTCGCTGGCTGGGGTGGTTATTCATGAATTTAATCTCAGTTTAGTGATATGGGTAATGGTCTATGTAACAATGGGAATAGTGGAGTTGGCTATGTTGGAGTTCCTCGGGTGGTGTACTATGCAAGGTGCACTTGTCACCTCAATCATTTCTAGCAGTGATTGAGCAGGGGCTCTCCGGAGACACAGGGGCCTTATTGGGGTACTCAGTGTATGAGTAAGAAGGGGAGGTAGGAGAGATGTCTCACACGGGCTCTATTGTGTTTGACTCTTGCTCGTGGACCATGTTATCCAAGATATCATCCACTTCTTTTGTATAGTCGTGGACATAGAGCGGGTTTAAGTCTGGTTCTCACTCATATATCGGGGAAAGGGCATCAGCTAAATAGTTCGTACTTCCTGTTGCGTAGACTATCTTTGCATCGTGCTTTTCCAAGGCACTGAGCCATCTAACTTGCTTTCTACTTGGGTTCTTGGTAGTTTGTAGATGCGTCAGGGGCTGGTGGTCGGTTACTATTGTGAAGTAATTTCCTATTAGTACATTGGGGAACTGGTTAAGCGCCTCCACTGTTGTGAAGACCTCTTTATCGGTAGTTTCATAATTTATCTATGGGTGGGTAAATTTCCTGCCATCTAACGTGGCTGGTCAAGCTATCTCATAAGTGGGTCCCTGCCCTACCCATACTCCAATTCCTAAATGTGGGCTGTCTGTAACTTACCAAATCTGTTCCTTGCTCCGTATGTCTATTGGTCGCATGACTTGGTGATGGATAATTCGCTTCTTGACCATCTTGAATGCGGTCCGATGGGTGGTTGTTCTTACAAATTCGTCGTTTCCCGTCAACTCTGTTAATAGTGTCGTCAGGGTGCCATGATATGGGAGGAACTGGGCAACATAATTCAATAATCCTAGAAAGTGTTGCAATTCATTCTTGTTCTGAGGTCTCTTTCAACTTGCAATGGACGATATCTTTTGGGGGGAGGCATGGATTCCTTCATTATCCACTATGTGTCCTAGTACTTCCAGCTTATCTGCAAAAAGTATTGATTTTCTTTTGCTTGCATAGAATTTTCTATTTTTGAGTCAGTCGTATACCTGACATATGTGTTCTTCATGTTCCTTTGATGTGTCTGAGAATATGAGAATATTATCAATATATAGCCATACGAAATAATATAGGAATTCACTCAGGAGGTCTTCCATTATCTGCATAAAGGTTGCAGGTGCGTTCATGTCTCCTTGTAGCATTACCCTGCTAACAAACCCTCCAAAAGGGGTTTTGAATGAGTTGAATCTAATGCTGTCCATGTCCACTTGTGTTTGGAAATATGCGTCGCTTAGGTCAATCATACTCCTGAATTTTGCTCATCCAATGTAGTTTAGGATCTGGTATTGGTTGGGGATCGAGGGACTATCCATGATTGTGTTGTCATTTTGAACTTTCAAGTCTACCAGGGGCGGATCTGTTAGGCGGTAGCTGACTCTATGCACAAGCGAGTCTATACTAAGACCTGATATGGGATGAAGTGATCGCTGGGAAGGCTTACTTAATATGTCAGGGTAGAAGTAAATTGTAGAAGTGGATCGTAGAATGAATATATTGATAAGATCTCTTCGGGGTCACTGATGATCTCTGTCAAGCATGGGAGGTATCTCGATATTTATGTTCCGCATATGGGTGTTCGCGGCCTATCTACTCCTCCCACCTTTTCCATGTGTAAACTTCATAGACTCTGAAAACCTTTACCATGCTTGACTCGGATTTCCTCGAACAGTGAAGAGGGTATCCTACCCCTCTCCTCGCATGGTTCACTCTGATTGTAGTTACCTGAACCTTTTCACCATGGCAAGCGGTTACTGGTCCCGTTTCTGCATATGGAGTAATCAGCTCTGATGACAGACTTATCAATGCAGGCAGATTCTTCATCTGCCTGTGTCAACCTGCAGGATACATGTTCCTGTCTTATCGCTCCAATAGCGGTTAGGCCTCATTGCGTTCAGGGTTGACCTTTTATGCGGTAGGCCTTCATCCGGCTCTACCTCATCATGTCTCTGGGCATGGGAGAACGATCATCTCTGAGGCGTCATCCCCTCATCAGGTATGGTCTTTGCATGCGTTTATTCCAGTAACTAAAGTGACCGATTTAGTTCATTCGACCTTGTCAGTGTAGCCGAGAGTCCGTGCTTGAAGACTCAGGGAAAACTCCTCCATCCGCGACTTTCGCTGGTGGTATAAATGCGGGTTTCTTGTGGGCATTGTATTGGTAGAAATTAACTCATTATTCAAATACTCCGACGGACCCTGGGATTGAATACGTAACCCTTTCCCAATAATCATGTGACATGCCCATTACGCTATACCAGTTCGTCTTATGTGCAACATGATCTCCCCTCTCCCAGAGCTTGCCCCGAATCTCTATAATCTAATTCTCCAATAGGGTACCCATTAAATTCCTTTAAGGACTCTGCAAGGTAGGGTGAAAAACCTTTCTGTGTTTACTTGGCCATGACTAGGAAAACCTTTCCTTGTCATTCTTCTCCTCTACTGGCAGCATCTCTGGGTTCTCCCTGTGAAACCATTCTACTAACTCTACCTCATGTCCCAAATATTCTGGCAGTTCCCAGGTGGTTTCATCCTTGGAGCACCCCCGCCACTTCACAAAATACCTAAGTTCACGGATCCTGCTAGTGCCTCCGCAAACTCTGTAAGTATATGAAATGATCTCACTCTTCACTATCTTTTCAACCTCCCATTCCAAGTCACTGTCTATCTTTTATGCTGCCCTGAGAGGTTGTTCATGAGCCAGTCGAACTGACGTTCAGTAAGGCTGCAATAAAGATACATGGAAGACGGGATGTATTTTCTAGCGTTGTGAGATTTCCAGCTTAAATGCTCAGTTACCCCGTGGCTCCAGGATTTTAAAGGGCTCATATAGTTTTGGGCTAAGCTTTTTGGAGGGTCGTTTGGTACAAGTGTTCTGGGCATCAAGCATGACCAAGTCACCTGTCTGAAAGTTTGGCTGTGGCTTCGCTTTCTTGTCATGGTACCTCCCCATTGCTTCTCTGGTTGCCTTTAATGTAGCCATCACTTGTCCATGCATTTCCTTCATCCAGTGAGCATATGTGGTGGCTCCTTGATTTCGAGCCTCTCGCTCTTGCACCCACTCCATCTGCCGGTGGTATCCACAGTTCACGTAGAAGGGGGTTAGTCCATGCGCACTCGTAACAGAGTTGTTATAGGCATGTTTCGCTAAAGGGAGCAGTTGGTGCCAATCGTCCTGATCATAGTTGATAAAGCTGCGGAGATAGCCTTCCAGCACTTGGTTGGTTCTCTCCATTTGCTCGTCTGTTTGAGGATGGTTTGCTGTGGACATTTTCCATTTAATGCCTAAGAGTTTGCAGAGGGATTCCCAAAATTCTCCCATGAACTTCGTATCCATGGCTGAGATGATTTCTGTCCGTAGCCCATGCAGTTTGTATACTTTCCGGAGAAATGTCTGGGCTAGGTCTTTCGCTGTTGAATCTTTCTTGAGCCCTATAAAATGGGCCATTTTGGTAAAGCGGTCAACTACCACCCTGATCTGAGTGTTCTTTTCTGACATCGGTAGTTGCATTATGAAGTCAGTGGTGATAGAGGTCCGTGCCGCAGAGGGTATTTCCAATGGCTGTAGAAACCCATACTTTGCATGCCGTGGCGACTTGTTATGTTGACACTCGCCACATGACCATATGCAGTCATTTATCCATTCTGTGAGCCCTTTCCTGTAGAAGGCTCGTGTTCTGATTTCCTCCGTCTTTGCCTGGCCGAAATGCCCAGCAATTTTGGAGTTGTGGCTGCTTTGAGCATGTAACGACCCAGCATACGTGAGCTATGGCAGCCGGAACCTACACCCATACAGGTAGTCCGGAGGCGAACTGGTAGGAACCGGCAGGCAAGTGAGTACTTGACCTACGGAGACCCGATGGCCCGGGCTCCGAGATGAGCAGACTTAGTGGACACAAGTATTTAGGTACATGGCTACGCCCAAGGTTGGTGTCAGCGTACTTAGGGACCTATGAAGGGCCAATACACAGCTAGGCTGGGTAACTAGAGAAAGGCCGAGTGTGTCTATCCCCGGAAGAGGGATAGATAGGGTAACAGGAGAAAATCCACTTGTCCACCGGACAAGATTACCCTACCCACAGAACAGGGTTACCCTGCCTTGAGGCTTGGATTACCCTGTTCAAGGACCTGAGTTACCCTACCTGCCAATACGAAGTCCCTCGGGGAGTTTGGGAAAAATGACTGGAATGTTTGTCACACGAAGCCATGCATAATACTGGAATCTGGGGTTCCGGGAGATGCTATTGGGCGAGCTACGCAGCTACGAAGAAGCTGTAAATTGAAGACATTATTCCTATCATGCCCCTCCGGCCCCGCCTTGAGGCCCGGACGTCATGGGCAAACGGTTGCGTAGTTGTGTGCAGTCTAGCAAAGGAGGATCTTTGGAGACCCGCTTGCAACACCGTATACGTTGCTGCCGTCCGGTCGACCGTAAGCTGTTCGCAGGATATATAAGGGGGCATAGGGTGGAAGGTGGAGTACCTCCTCCAAGTTGTTCGGAGTAAAACGGACCAAAACTGACGGAGTTAACGGGAGTTAACCGTGGGGGTCCCGAAGGTAGTCCCGGGTGGTGCCGGGACGACTGGGAACGTTTTGCACCTACCACGCCCAAGGATGTCCCCAACGCCATAGGCTCTGAGAGGGAAGTGCAGAGACACTAAAAGCATGATTCCTACCGCAGGTAAGGTGTATCCGAGGTAGTGGTCGTGGGTAGCGCCCATTGGATCACTCCTGGACCACCGTACCCTGCGGAAGACACCGGAAGCCCGAGACTCGTAAATAGTAGATAGATAAACCGCTCACGGTAGCTTCCGGCGTCAAGAAGAAATCAACGCGCATGGGAAGGGTGTCATAGATAGTCTAGTTCAGCAAGGGGTCTTGACAGTTAGCCACTGGCAAGTCCCCGATGCGCAGAGGTTTTCACTCCGGCGGGCAGAATGGAAATGCGCCGCAGAAACGATATGCACATATGGTGAACGCCGACTAGAGCGGGTCGACACATACATGCCCGAAGGGGGTGTCAGGAGACGTGTCGGACCGCCCTTAGCGGAGAAGGGTGTGCTCGAACAGTTGGAGTAAACTGATGGGGGAGTTTCTGGCATAAGATAAAACTACCTGAAAGTCTATGCGAGAACTCTCCTACTCCAACAATCAATCCTCTCGAGACCTTAATTGAGTGAAGCGTCAGGCTTAACGATATTAAGTTTTACCGTTTACTTTACTCTTACAATTGTGTGAACTTTTGGCGATAAGTTTGAAGTTGTTTGGTGCGGTCGCAACCTTGGGATCCATCTTCCTAGGGGTGCCCCCGTTACAGAGCAATCAGCATTTGTAGGGCCTTATCCTTTGGGATGAATAGCCGTCCCTTGTAGTAAAGGAGGCCATCTGCTAAAGTCCAATACGTTGGCAATTCCTTTCCCTCATCTCGGAGCCTTTTGAACTCCTCTCTCCTTATCTTTCAGTCTGGGTCTGTCCCTCCCTTTTTCACCACCTGTCTTAGGAATTGGGCATCAAACTTCCACACCGTCGCTTTAATAACGACTGCGTTGGTTAGTATAGTTTCTTCGGGTGTCAGGGCCTTGTGCCATCCCTGGTCGAACTCCTCGAAGTATTGATTTAGCTCACTTTCTTCCTTGAACTAACTGGCTTTGGTCTGGGTTTCGACCACATTGGTTCCCGTGCTTCTGAATTCTCCTAGGCCTCTCTCGCTATCATCCAGCTTTATTTTTTCGTGGAGCTCCTTATCAGGAATCCTTTCCACTATGACTTGCGCAACTCATTTGCCCTTTTCTACCTGGTAGTCCTGGTCCTTCAGACTGAATAGCAACACCTTCACCTCTCCCTGTTAGTTCCTGTCAATGATTCTTGCCCCAACCATGATCCCATGTCTAACGGCAAGGCCACTTCTCGGAGCAACTCGGTTGTAGGTTCCTGCTGGCAATGCTAAGGCTATTCCAGTAGCTACTGTCACTTGTTCGTGAGCTGGCACTATCGCTTCTTGCAGTGTGTAGTTGTCATGTCCTGCCACTTCGCTTGAGCCCCTTGTTGGGATCCGAGCTTCTGGGTGTAGTCGTATAGCTCGGGTATATTTAGGCTGTTGTGTCTTCTTACCTAGACCAGGTTCCTCTTTTCTGCCTACCACTATAACCATAACCTGGCTAAAATGTGCAGGGTGTAAGATTGAGAGCTTCTCACTTTGCACAGCTCCCCCTTCGGGATGGTACTCTGGCCATCTGCTTAATGCATCTGATTTTCTGCTACTCGACCTTGGTCGCTACACAATTTTGAAGTTAAAATCTGCTAACTTCTGTGCCCACCTTATCTGCCTGGCACTCCAGGCCTTGGTCGTGAGGAAGTATTGTAGATTCTGATGGTCCGTAAATACCGTAATCGGTTCCCTTGTTCCTGCAAGGTAGTGACGCCATTCTTTGAATGCTTCAACTATGGTGAGCAACTCTTTATCATGGACATCGTAGTTGCATTCCGCCAAGTTGACCTTGCGGGAGTAAAATTCCATTAGATGTAGCCTTTTTTCTATGTACTGTCACAGTATACATCCCAGCGCAAAGTTACTTGCATCCATTTCCACCACCATATATCTGTTGGGGTGAAAATGTGCCAGAATAGGTGCCATTATGAACTGCTCTTTCAGGAACTAGAAAGCTTCCTCTTGTTCATTTCCCGAGGCAAATCCTTTGGGGTTGCCTTTTGGTAACTCTGTTATGGGTTTACATATTCCCGAGAAATTCTTGATGAATCTTCAGTAGAAATTTGAAAATCCTATAAAAGTTTGTATGTCCTTTACGGACTCAGGTCTTTTCCATTCTCTTAACGCTTTGACCTTTTGATCACTGGTTGTGATCCGGTTGGTTTTTACTATACGTCCTAGATATTCCACTGTCTTAGTGTAGAATACTGATTTAGTAATGGACCCTACTAGCTGGTATTTCCTCAACCTGGCTAATACTTCCTTGACTAGCTTGGTGTGGTCTTCCTCAGTCTTGGAGTAGATTAGGATGTCGTCTATGTATATGACCACTCCCAAGTCCAAGAATCTTCTCAGGACTATATGCATCATGTCTTGAAAGGTTGAGGGCGTGTTGAGTAGGCCAAATGATATTACCTGATATTCGTAATGACCATACCGAGTGTGGAAGGCCGTTTTCCACTCGTCTCTCTTCTTAATGCGCATCAGGTGGTAGCCATGCTTTAGGTGCAACTAGGTGAAGATATGCGATCCCACTACCCTATCCCTGAGATCACTCATGAGTGGTAGGAGTTACTTGTTGGAACTTGTAACCTTGTTCAGCCTGCGGTAATCTACACACAGCCTCAGCCATCTGTCAGGTTTTGGTACAAAAAGTATTGGTACACCTGCGGATGACTGGCTTGGGGTTATTTTTCCTTTATGCAGTATCTTGTCAAGGTACTCTCACAAGCCCCATACCTCCTCTTCAGACAAGGAGTATATTGGCCCCCACGGGGGCTTCTCGCCTTTGCCAACCTTGATCTCTTGATCAAAGGTGTTATGATTTGGAAACCCTTCCACTACCTGAGGCAGGAATAAATTGGTGTACTCAGGTAGGGTTTTGGCAGAGTTTCTATGACTACTGCCTCTGGGTCCTCTGGGCCTGCTATTCAGCCCACGTATCTTGCTGTGGGGTCTGAGGCCACTGTCTTGTCCTACTCAATAGAGATTCCTTCATCTTCTGGTTCTAGGTGTTGCTTATACTGCTCCGCCTGGAATGTCCATCTGCTTGCATCCGCGATGAATGATAAGGGGTGTTGGCGATACCACCAACCAAACAGTATCATCACGTCATGGATCCCCTAGCTCATAACTTTACAGGTAATTTCTGAGCAATGCCAGTTTGCCCCAATCTCAAGTATGATAGGGGTCATAGAGCTTTTTCCTGCATTTTGGGATTGTGCACCATCAAACCCAGTTATACTAACCGCGGTGTCTCGTTGTATCGTTGCTAAGGCAAGTTTTTGGACTAGCGCTTGTTGTATAACAAAGATCTGCGAGCCCGAGTCTAATAACACTTGAATCGCTACTTGTTCTCCTTGTATTCCATGGTGAGCTGTACCTTGTGGGCACTCGTATTGTGTAGCTGTTGGGACTTGAGTTTTCTGTCCCTTTGGTTACCCCACAGGGTTACCCTAGCTTCATTTGGCACATATTTTTGTATCAGGGGATTCAATAATCTTGGATGTTTGTTATTGTGCCCACACAATTTCGGCCATTCAGGCCTCCTCAGAGAGATTTAGGGGCTTATATGTGCATCTCCTTTCGTGCCTTCTTTCCCCTCAGTGTAAGTGGTACGGATACTAGATTATTTTATGATGGGTTTCACGAGTATCACTTGATACTGGCAATGTCTCGTGTGATACCAGTTGGGACAGACATTGTTTTAGGTTTGATTTCATAGCATCATTTGATACTTGCATTGTTTCGTGTGCTATCAGTTGATACACAAATTGTTTTATGTTTGGTTTCACAGTATCGTTTGATACTTGTATTGTTTCGTGTGCTATCAGTTGATACACAAATTGTTTTATGTTTGATCTCACAGTATCGCTTGATACTTGTATTGTTTCGTATGCTACTAGTTGATATACACAATGGTTTGGAATATCGCTCATACTGGAGCTAAGCGATATACGGTGTTTAAACACCTCTGATTTCCACGATGGAAACAGCAGACTACAACAGACAATATTCTTAATATGCTTTGTTGAACAGTTACTTCATTGTTCTCCTATTACATCCCGTTCGAAGACTCCATCGTGAGCAGTGCTCACTTCTTGTAGATCAACAAGCCATCTGCCCCTATCATACTGCTATGTGACTAGGGTCTGTCCTAAACAAATCATATTTTTTTAACCTCCGCAGGTGGTTTGAAACCGGCCCAGACCAGGCTTGATCAAACTACGAAAGTCCAACATCATAGCTAGCAGTAGAGAGCGGCCGAACCACGAAAGGCTCGGCACCGCCAACATGACACTATTGAGTTACCAGAGACTCGAAGTGGGAAGCAGGTCCCATAGGAAGGCCTTTCTAAAAGAAGGCAACTCAAGAAGCCAAAGGGGCCAAAGAGCAACTTTTCAATTGACGAAGCAGAAAGACAGTTAGTCCAATGTTTGGCCAAGCAGAACTTTAGCAAATCAACTGACGAGTTAGCAAAAGCAGCAACAAGCCATTCTAGGATCTTTCCCCCTAGCCCCACCACAGGAAAGGCACTGGCACAACGACCAAAGAAAGACAGCCCACCTGTCGGCACTCCAAAGGAGGAAGATGACAAAAGCGAGAAATCAGATCACTGAGTAGGGACAGAACCTCTGGATGAACACCCCAGTGACGCTTCAGAAAGCTCGTTGGATGACAGTTCCAGCAGCGGAGGGTCCAACCACGATATGTGTGAAGAAGCATCTGCTGTGTTGCCCAGGCCAGGGGTCGGGCGCACAGGACCCAAGATCAATCTCCCACTGCTGCCCACGTTCTCGCAGAAAAGGAAGACCTAAAACCAGAACCGTTTGATCGATGGGTAACGACCACCTCCCAATACCTCACCCTGCACGGCGTGGATAATACAAAGGAAGGAAGAGGAGCATACTTGGGAAGTTTCTGTACCAGAAAGGCAGAAGAAGTGTATCATCAAGCAATGAACCATTCCGACTGTAAGGAAAAGACACCAGGCAGGACTCTGATAAAATACCTTCATGACACATTCCAATCCTCACGAAATACGGAAGAACAGTATAAGAAATTCAAGGAAGTCCAACAAGTATGGATCGGAAGGATGGACAGAATAACACTAGGGGCAACAGATCTGTTTATGTAGCATGGACGATTGCTCAGCGGAATAGTATCCTAGTACACCCTGTGGCAAAGGCTATATGAAGCAATGCACCCCAGGCTATGGTAGGAGGTGGAACCTATGGAGGAAGAAGGAGACTCCTTTGACAGAATTGTCAAGTGAGCTGAAAGACAGGACGCCATCCTGTATGTAACAAGAGTTTACAGAACACACATACCGCAGCAGCGGAGCAGTAAAGGATTATTATCACATGACAACACAAGGAAGGAACAACCAAAATGCAAAGGTTCCAAGGGCAAGAAAGATAAAAGGCAGAAACGACGAGATGAAGGCCCATGTTTTGAATGTGGGAAAAAGGGGCACTATGCAAAGGACTACTATGCCAAAACAGGAAAAGGAAAAACAGTTAAGCGAGATGCGAGCTCAAACCACATGGAAGCAACCAAATACGATGAAGTGGATATTAACTTGGTGGAAAGGGAAAGCCTTCGAAGGTACCCAGTGCTGACAGTTAGGCCCCGTGATGCACTGGAAGGAACTATCCATATAGAGGGCCACCCAGAAAAGGTACAATTTGACACAGGAACAATCGGTTGTGACATTATCAGCACTACCTTTATCTCTACCCACAGCATACCCACGGAACCCCTGCCCCAATCAACAATGGTGCACATGGCAAAGCAAGGTTCCTGCTCTTCAAGCTACAAGAAATGTGGGCTGACCATAGCAACTGGGAAAAAGGAATGGACAAATCAGGAGATGTTGGTAGGAAACTTGGCAAAATACGATGCCCTGATTGGAATACCATTCCTGAAAAGACACAATGCACTCATCAGATGTGGGGACACAGCAGTGGAGTTTCCCGATAACAAACTACATGTGCTATGGAAACCAACAAGCAGTGAGTTCCAATCCGCTATTTCAAGTGCAACCTCAGTAATACTGTTGGAACAATACGAGGATGTATTCCCTGACAAGGTCCCTGAAACGCTGCCCACTGTACGAAAAATTAACCATCACATTCGGCTAAAGGGTTTGATGGATCCAAAGAACCAACCAACATACCCAATCCCAAAAGCATACAAGGAGAAACTCATGAATTGGATAAATGAGAAATCACGAGTGGGAATGATCATACGACAGGAAGTACTGGGAGCGGCGCCTATGTTTGTACAACCTAAGCCAGGCGGCAGAATCCGCCCCCTGGTGGACCTGAAAGTTCGAAAGGACAACACAATTATGGATAGTCCATCTATTCCCAACCAACAACAGATCTTAAACCGAACAGGACGAGCCAAATTGAGCAGTAAAATTGACCTAAGTGATGCATACTTCCAAACACAGGTGGATAAAGATAGCGTTAAGGTGAATTCATTTAAAACAGCATTCGGAGGATTTGTCAATAAAGTAATGCTACAAGGAGACATGAATGCACCAGCAACATTTATACGAATAATAGAAGACCTCTTAAGCGAATTCCTACATCACTTTGTATTGGTATACATTGATAACATTATCATGTTCTCAGATACAGCAGAAGAGTATAAAAGGAACATACGGTAGGTATGTGACAGACTCAGAGAAGCAAAATTCTATGCAAGCAAAAAGAAGTCTGTACTATTTGCAGACAAGCTGGAAGTACTAGGACATATAGTAGATAAGGAAGGAATCCATGCAGCCCCCTAGAAAATATCATCCATTGCAGGTTGGGAAATACCTCAAAACAGGAAAGAATTGCAACCCTTTCTAGGAACAGTGAACTATGTGGCCCAGTTCCTCCCACACCACACGACCCTAAGAGCACCATTAACAGATGTAATGGGGAATGCCAAATTCATATGGACAACTACCTATTACACCGCATTCGAAATGGTAAAAAAGGGAATTGTGGATCACCAAGTCATGTGGCCAATAGACATATGTAGCAAGGAACCAATTTGGCGAGTCACGGATACCTGAGACCTGGGAATAGGGGTATGGGTAGGACAGGGACCCACATACGAGACTGCTGGACCAGCCGTGTTGCACAGCAGGAAATTCAGCAACGTACAGCTGAATTACGGAACCACCGATAAAGAGGTCTTAGCGATGGTGGAAGCACTTAATCGCTTCCACAATGCACTAATGGGAAATTCCTTTAGAATAGTTACAGACCACCAGCTCCTGACGCATCTACGAACTGCAAAGAACCCAAGCAGACAGCAAGTTAGATGGCTCAGTGCCTTAGGAAAGTATGACGCAAAGATAGTCTACGCAGTGGGAAGTATGAACAATTTAGCTGATGCCCTTTCCAGGATATATGAGTGAGGATCAGACTTGAATCTACTCTATGTCCATGATCATACCAAGGAAGCAGACGACATCTTGGATAACATGGTCTACTGTCACGATTTGGCTAGAGGAGCGCTAGCCAGGTGACGGCGGCAAGGAACAGGTTTCACACATGACGTCATTTAGACGTCATGTAGTGAAGTTATTCTTTCACGCACATGACCTCATCAGCAGGTCATGGGGCTCAGTTATGTTGAAATTGGTTTTACAAACATGACCTGGTTAGCAGATCATGGGGCTTGTTATGTTTGATTGCATTTTGCAGATGACACATGATTGACGTCATGAGGAGAGTCTAGGCTGGCCGGTAAGTCTTACCAACAAGGGAGACTCGCTTATGTTTCACACATGACCTCATTAGTAGGTCATGTGGCTTGTTTATGTGTTTGCTTATATTGCGTTTGATTTATGTTTTCACACATGACGTCACTTAGAGGTCATGGGATGTTTTATGTTTGTACACCTGACTCGGTTGAGTCAGATGATAGATTTCGCACCTGACCTGGCTTGAGGATCAGGGCTGGGTTAGGGTTGCGGGAAGCGGCCCATATAAAGGCCAGGTTTTCACAGATAGGTTAGCTCTTCTGGCAACCATCTACTGTTATTTCCTATCTGCTACTTTACGATCTTTACGAATACAAATACTGTACGCTGCAAACCTATCCGCCAGAGGGATCAAGCATAGAGTCAAGAACCTATCCCCTATGCAGACCGGGTTAGCTCAATAAAAAGCGATACTCTTAGTACTAGTGAAAAACTGATTCTTATGCGAGAATACCAAGATAGGGCCTAGACACCCGAGGAGCTCTAGGACATGGTACGGCGCAGTTCGCATGTTTAAAGAAGCTCGTTACCTGTCATGAGCAATACGAGTAGTGGGAAACCATAACATTTCGTTGCGTCTCCTGTGCCACCTAATGATAGCAAGGGGGCAACTCCAAGGAGCTCACAGTTCCCCCAAGACCATGAAGGAGATGTTGATCTCATGGGCAACACCCTCGACATAGGACGAGTACAGGACGCCTGGGGCGAAGCAGCGGGACAACGCTCACGAGCAGCAAGTCCTCTTATACCAGAACAGACCTCACCCCTAGGTAGTTCCCCAGAAGGAACACCATGACTGAGAAGGATGTTGGCAGCAGCAGCACCGGCACCCCTGACAGGGCCTATGATGCAGGCCCTAATGATGACAGAGGACCAAATGACGAGATTCCTGGGAGCAATTAAGGCTTACCCAGAATCAAGGCCAAAGGCAAAAGAACCAGACCTCTATGAAGGAGACTGCGAGGGGCTGAGACAGTTCCTGAGCCAGTTGGAACAGTACTTCAAGATCAAGGGGTATGGGGGCCAAAAAGACACGATCAAGGTAGACTATGCAGAGTCCCTCTTGAGAGAAGCAGTGGGGCAATGGATAATGCCCTATGTGGAAGGAAAGCGAGACCGAGTATGGGCCTCGTGGGAAGAGTTCAAGGACACTCTCCGCACCCGGTTTGGAGACAGAAATACCAAGCAGACAGCCAGGCTCAAACTGGAAAAGATAAGGAAACGAAGGGATAACTTTTCCGACTACTAGCATAAATTCCGCATGATATCGGTTGAAGCGGAATATGTCGACGACACGGAGTACCGCCACCACCTGGGGGGCACCAATGAAAAGCTAGAAGAAGCCTGGATAAGTTCGGACTAGACCGATCGAATGGCCGGAGGATTCGCGGTATGGGCTGTCGACAAGGAAGACAAGATCCACCTGGTCTGCCATGCCCAGAACAGGCTGAAGGGGATAGCCCATGCAACACTGCAGCTTAACAGCAACGGTACCTACCGACCAAACAACACGCTACGACCGATGCCAGCCAGGGACCTTATGGACCTGGACGTGGTAGGAAGGAAGAACCACTGGTTTTAAAGACCGTCCGACTAGGAGTATCAGAAGGGGAGAAAGGAAAACAGGTGTCTTCAGTGCATCCTGAAGGGACAGTTCATCGAAGATTGCTGATGCAAGGAAACCAAGCTCTAAGGGATGGAAGCAACGGGGAGGATGGAAGGGCAGGAGACATTAAGCGAATGAAGTCCGCAGCAAAGAGTGGGCTGCTGGACCAGGAACAAGGTAAACCCACCGGTATCACACATATATCAACAACAAAAAACAAGGCACCCATACCAACAAAAAAGGGCAACCAGGCGACGATCGACAGCACGAACGATTACGACAATGACAGCGAACATCTTATGATTAAGATGAAACTATGCATAACAAACAAGGAGACGGAAACGAACATGATGCATGCTTTAGAAGCAACTGAGTATTCCATTTACAGAGATTTCTGTGAAACGCATGGATTACCCCTGAAGGAAACACAGAAACCAAGAGACATATATGTGGTAAACAGGAAAAAAAGCAAAGCAGGACCAATCACCCATACAGTGCAAGCCATAATAGAGATAGAGTCACATCACGAAGCCATGACATTCCAAGTAGCGCACTTGCAGAAACGTGGTGCCATACTGGGAATCCCTGGGCTAAAGTGACACAAGCCGAACATTGACTGGGAAAAAGGCCAAATCAACTTCAACCATGAACTATGCACGCAGTTGTGCCTTGAGACTTCCTCAAGGATTGAAACGATCCCCAAAGAACAATCAACAAGAGAAAACTTGAGGACACAAATCCTCCATATGGACACCAAACACGAAGAAACCATCCCCGAAGACGAAGGCATACGGGTACGAGTGTTACATCCAAATGCCAGAAAGCCAACACGAGGATCCAAGAAAGCAGCAGGTCATGACCTGTACAGTACGGAAGGCATGATGGTCTCCGCAAGAGGACAAAAAATGATACTGACGGGAATTGCAGTACGACTGCCTGATAGCACCTATGCAAGAATCACTTAGCACAGTGGTATGGCCGCCCAACATGGGATTACCACAGGCGCTGGAGTGATCAATGCAGACTATAGGGGCGAGGTGCAAGTTCTACTAGTAAACCTGAAGGATGCGGACTATATGATCCAAAACGGGGATCGCATAGCGCAGATGATTATCGAGAATATCAATACCAGAGAGCTCCACGAAGTCTGAAACCTGGACAAGACCACAAGGGGCGAGGAAGGATTCAGCAGCACCAGACAAGGAACCTCCTAGGACAACACCCCCACCAAAACGATAGAAGAGAAACCCCTGAGTGTATCATTCATATCAGCAAAGGCCTTCAGTCAACTCTACCGGAGAGGGGAACAGACAGGGATCCTCAAATGGGACGAAGAAGAAGACGGACCAACGATTGCAGAAGTGTCAACGATTAGCATGCGACTAGCGGCAAGGGAAGAAGCCAAGAAGAAGAAAATAACTTCGAGGCAAATGGTCGCGAAAGAATATCACTATTACCGCAACATATCTGAACAAAACGAGAGGACGGATCTTCCCACAAACAAGAGCGAAGATCACCAGATCAACCTCAAGGAAGCAAAGGCTGCCCACTTCGTGAAACTCTACCTGTTAAGGGAAGAGGAATTGACGGCACTGCGAGAATACCTCCAACAGAACCTGGCCAGGCAATCGATCAGGCCATCATCCTCCTCAGCAGGGGCACCCATCATATTCATCAAAAAGAAAGATGGGAAACTGAGACTTTGCATGGATTTCTGGGGAGTGAATGCGGTATCACAAGGGGACAGATACTCTCTACTATTGATCGACGAAGCATTGGACGGGCCAGGATGGGCCAAACACCATACGAAGCTGGATATCAAGGATGCATATCACAATATAAGGATAGCCGAAGGAGGCGAGTGGAAGACGGCTTGCAGGACGAGATACAGACTATTCAAATATTTAGTCATGCCCTTTAGATTATTCAATGCACCAGCCACATTCCAACTATGGATCAACTCCAAGTTGAGCAAATACCGAGACATATGTTGTATCCTCTACCTAGAGGATATCCTCATCTACTCGGGCAATATGGAACAACACCACCGAGATGTACGGAATGTCCTGTAAGCATTGGGGGAAGCCAAAGTCAAGGCAAAGCCATTGAAATGCGACTTCCATACGGACGAAGTTGAATACCTAGGATTTATCGTCAATCCTGCAGGAGTACGAGCCGATCTAGTCATAACAGTAGCTATTGACGACTGGAAAGCCCCCAAGAGTGTTAAAGGATTGTGAAGCTTTGTGGGCTTTTGCAACTTTTACCAAAGATTCAGTGAGGGATTTAGCAGAATAGCTAAACCCTTCTACAATATGACCAAGAAAGGGATCAAATAGGAATAGGGCGAAAAAGAACAGAGGGAATTTAATGATATGAGGAAGCAACTTACGACGATGCCAATACTATAACCCTTCGACCCCGCGTTGCCCATCACAATCGAGATGAACGCATCCCACCAGGTATGCTCCGGTATCCTCTCCCAACAGGGTGAAGATGGACGATGGAGACCGGTCACGTTTCGATCAAAAACAAGGTCAAAGGCAGAGCAAAACCAGGACATTCACGACAAGGAACTGTTAGCCATTGTTCAAGCGGTTAAAGACTGGAGGAAGTACATGCTAGGAAGTCAGCATATGATCCGGACCATCATGGACCACAAGAACCTACCCGCGTTCACTGCCACCAAGGAACTCAATAGACGACAGACCAGATGGAGCGAGACATTAAGCCAATAACATCTCCAAATCGAATACCGACCAGGAAAAGAAGGAGGAAAGCCAGACGCATTGACTCGCAGACCAGAAGATTTTAGAGACAAAGAAGAAACACAGTTGCAACGATAAAGGATACTCCTCCGCAGGGAGAAGTATTTCACGAAAGAAGAGGACGAAGACAGTGGATACAAATCCTGGAAAGAAATTACCGCGGCCACAAGCAACGATGAGGGATATGAAGAATGGATCAAGTGGATCCCTACCAGTGACCGCGAAATCAAGGAGATAAAGAAGGCCTTGAAGGAAGGCGGGAAACAAGTGAAAGGCGTAGCACGCAGGCTATGGCTGGAAGTAGATGGATGCCGCTGGTATGATGACAAGATAAGGCTCTGGGATGAAGAAGCCTTACGAATAGAAATGATAAGGAGAAATCACGACATTCCACTGGTGGGACACAGTGGAACGACAAAAACAACAGCGTTAATTCAATGATCCTACTACTGGCCATTGATACGCGACGATATTAAAAGATATGTGGAGAACTGCGACACATGTCAGTGAACGAAAACAGTCAAACACGCACTCTACAGGCTACTGAAACCACTCGCAACTCCTGGAAGACCATGGCAATCCATTGCTATGTCTTTTATTACCCGACTACCCATATTGAACGGTTATGACGCTATATGGGTCATTATCGACTGACTTATGAAAATGGCACACTTTATATCATGCAGAACGGATATGACAACACCACAGTTCTTCAACCTGTTTAAGGACCAAGTCTTTAGACTCCATGGCCTACCGAAAAATATTACCTCTGACGGAGGATGCCTCTTCACATCCGACATATGGAAAAAAATCCACAACAATTAAATGTCAGCAGACACTTAAGCACGGCCTTCTATCCACAAACGGATGGTCAGACCAAATGAACAAATGCGATATTAGAACAATATCTGCGAGCCTATGTCAACTACCAACAGAACGCTTGGATGGAATTTCTATCCACAGTAGAATTCGCATATAAAAAACGATAACAAGAGGCGATAAAAACCACATCCTTTTTTGCAAACTACGGGTACGACCCCCTGTTCGACCCGGCACAATACCAAGTGCCGCAAAAGTCAACACAGGCGGACGATATGATAAGCGTATATGACCTATTATGAGATAAAATGACTCTTGCACAAATGGGTCCAAAGGGGAGAAGCGATAAGTACTGGAGCCAGACCCGCACCTTATGGTCTGCGACAAAGTATGCTTGATGCCAGGCAATATCTGGACCAGGAGACCATCGAAGAAGCTGGACTACAAGAAACTTGAACTATTCAAAACAATCAAATGGGTCGGATTGTGAGCATATAAACTCGGCCTCCCTGCCTCGATGAGACAGTCCTATCCAACATTCTACACGAGCCTCCTCCAACCCTACAAAGAAAACTGTTATCCTTCACAGGAAAAACTTCCCCCTCTGCCTATTCTCATGGGCGGAGAAGACGAATACAAACTTGAAGAAATGATCGCTTGATGCTTAGACTACCGCAAACTACAATATTGTGCTAAGTGGACCAGTTATTCCCGGGAACACGATCAGGAGTGGTATCCAGCCACAAACTTTAGCAATGCTAACGATGTCGTCCTTCTCTTCTACTAGCACCAACCGCACAAACCAGCAGCCAACCGCCTGCACCAAGGTGGAAGGAAACAGTTGGGTGGTGGTTGAAGACGGTGAACAGTTCGAACGAAACATACTACAAGCACAGAAAGAGGTAGCAGAAGGGGAGACAGAGAAAAAAGAACAGGCAAAAAAGATGTGGATGGCATGCACCGACCACGGATGCATGGTGCACCGCGATGCAAAAGAACGGCAAGGGTGGTGACCAACAGAGGCCACCGAAACAAGAAACTCGTACGAAGACCACAAGTAGGCAAACTCCTGGCAGCAACAAACACGGCAAGGAGAAGCTGTGACAGCCGCGACAGGGCCGCGACATCTCACAATCGATTGGCAGAACTACATGTGCCGGTTCTGCCCCTACCACGGAAGGGAAGCGGAGAAGGCGCGGCAGGCTCCGTGGATGGAGCCAGGCAAGAAGGAGGGGCATAAAGTTTCTTATGCCTGCAAGGACGAGCTAAGAGAAACAATCCAAACAGGAGACAAAACGATAATGCAGCAAAAAGAAACCATAAACGAGTTGAAGGAGACGATGGAGCTACCACGACGGGTGGTCGATGGACTGCAGGAGGTGATATGGATGGTACGGGAGGAAGGGGAAAGACAGGATCGAGAATGACGGTGTAACGACACAACAGACATGAGCTATGGCAGACGGAATCTATACTCATACAGGTAGCCAGGAGGCGACCTGGTAGGAACCGGCAGGCA
Organism: Tuber magnatum; assembly: GCA_003182015.1. Classification (NCBI taxonomy): domain Eukaryota; kingdom Fungi; phylum Ascomycota; class Pezizomycetes; order Pezizales; family Tuberaceae; genus Tuber; species Tuber magnatum. The sequence continues at coordinate 895,437 of PYWC01000032.1, read as the reverse complement.
TGTCAGTGCTTGGCCTACGGAGACCCGATAGCCCAGGCTCTGAGAATGAACAGGATTGGCTGGTCAGGGACTTAGGTACCTGGATACACCCGGGAGCGGTGTCAGCGTACTTAGGGACTTCTGAAGGGGCAGTTGCTCAGCTAGGCCGAGTAACTGAAGACAGGTCAGAAAGGTCTATCACCGGCAACGGGATAGGCAGGGTAACAGGGAAAAGTTAACTGGTCCGCTGGACAAGGTCACCCTACTCTCCGGATCAGGTTACCCTGCCCGGAGTCCTGAGTTACCCTACCTTTCAATATGAACTCCGTCGGAGAGTTCGGGAAAATTGACTGGAATGTTTGTCACACGAAGCCATGCATGATACTGGAATCTGGGGCTCCATGGGGATGCTATTGGGCAAGCTACGTAGCTTTGATGAAGCTGTAAATTGAAGACATTATTCCTATCATACCCCTCCGGCCCCGTCATGGGGCCCGGACGTCATTGGCAAATGATTGTGTGGTTGTGTGCACTCTAGCAAAGAGTAATCTTTGTAGACATGCTTTCAACACCGCATACATCGCTGCTGTCTGGTCGACCGTAAGCTGTTCGCAGTATATACAGGGGGGCATAGCGTGGAAGGTGGAGTACCTCCTCCAAGTTGTTCAGAGTAAAATGGACCAAAACTGATGGAGTTAACAGGTCTTAACCATGGGGGTCCCGCAGGTAGTCCCGGGTGGTGCCGGGGTGACTGGGACAGTTTTACACCTACCAAGCTCGAAGGTGTCCCCAACGCTATAGGCTCTAAAAGGGAAGTCCAGAGACACTAAAAGCATGATTCCCACCACAGGGAAGGTAGATCCGAGGTAGTGGTCATGGGTAGCACCCATTGGATCACTCTCGGACTACTGTGCCCTGCGCAAGACACCCGAAGCCTGAGACCAGTAAATAGTAAACAGACAAACCGCTCACGGTAGCTTCCAGAGTCAAGTAGAGATCAACGCATATGGGAAAGGTGTCATAGATAGTCTAGTTCATAAGGTGCCTTGACGGTTAGCCACTGGCAAGACACTGATGCGTAGAAGCTTTCACTCCGACGGGCATATTGGAAATGCACTGCAGAAACGATAACCGCATAAGGTGAATGCCGACTAGAGTGTGTCAACACATGGATGCCCAAAGGGGGTGCCAGGAGACGTGTCGGACCACCCTTAGCGGAGAAGGGTGTGCTCGAATGGTTGGAGTAAACTGATTGGGGAGTTTCTGGCATAAGATAAAACTACCTGAAAGTATATGCCAGAACTCTCCTACTCCAAGAATCAATCCTCTCGAGACCTTAATTGAGTGAAGCGTCAGGCTTAACGATATTAAGTTTTACCGTTTACTTTACTGTTACATTGGTTTGAACCTTTGGCGACAAGTTGCAGTTGTTCGCTTCGGTCGTAAACTTGGGATCCATCTTCCTAGGGGTGCCCCCGTTACAGGATATCGTTAAGCGCGCTGCTCATTTAACTCCTCTCCTGATTAATTGTTTTTCCACCTTTGACACTGACCTTGCGGGAATACTGGTAACCTTCTCTAGAACAAGTAGGTCAGGGTGGAAAGCGCAATGGTTAGTACCGAACTTCATGCTAGAATGGAATCCAACTAGGATTCATACCTTAACCTTGACGAGAACTCCGCCAACACATTTCATGCGTCGGTTTTCACGGATGTCCACGGTATTGAATGGGACGGTCACCTATTGCTTCGGGAGGCCGCCCCTATTCAGTTACCTGATGAATGTGTTGATCTTATCATTACAGACCCTCGCGCTGCGGCACTTTCATTCTTTCAAGACTCCGCCCTCGTCCACAACATGATTCCTCCCCCGCCGGAAGGGGTACCATTTTGCCAGTTCTCCCGCGAGTTTGTCGAATCTTACATCCTCCGGGGGGTATCCAAGTCGAATGAGGACGCGAAGTGGGAACTGAAGAACTGGAACGCCCAGCAGCAGCAGGTGTTCCGTAAACAGATCACTACGGTAGCGGTGGAATAGATGAAAGTAGAGCAGGAGGCATACCTGCGAATGTTAAGCGACCAGAAGGCATTGATGGATCGTATGGCAGCGCTGGAAAGGGCCTTCCCAGAGGGTTATAGTATTGATGCTGAGAATGACGTACTGATGATAGAGGCGGCGCCCCCACTCCCACTCGTCCACACGAAGCCAGAGAACTTTGGGATGGAACTGGCTATGAGAGCCCAGGATGAACAGTGGAGAGCCTACCTAAGCCACGTGGGTATAGGTATGTTGGAAAGCCTCAAGGGTCAAGGCTACAGCTATACCTCGTCCTTCACAAGAGCATCAACAGGCTCTCTGTCTGTCCCCTCCTTGATTGCCCGCAGTCATTCTGGAAGTCCAGCGATTGGACCAACCAATGGGCATCGGGTTAAGAAAAGGACGTCGAAGCCAAAGGGTATCACGGCACCAGATATACCTGACCCTACTCCTCGGCCGACCCCTGCTCCCATTAACCCTCCTGCAACACCGTCGGTTGCAACTCCTATACCTCATATCGCTGCCCCAAGACCCACACCCTTACCCATCTCGTTGGCCGCT
>PYWC01000032.1:788511-887550 GCA_003182015.1 Tuber magnatum | reverse complement strand
TATGCGGCTGTGGACAGCGATTTCAATGGATTTCATTGTAGCGCTGCCAGAGTCCAAAGGGTATACCAAGATCTGGGTCATAGTGGACAGATTCTCGAAAATGGCCCATTTCATACCCCTGAACATGGAGGTATCTGTCAAGGAGCTTGCCTTGATATTCCGGAAGGAAGTTTGGCGCCTTCATGGACTCCCAGAGTCAATCATCTGCGATCGAGATAGCCGATTTACATCCAAGTGCTGGATGAGTCCAATGCACTTGTTGCAAGTGAAACTAAACATTTCGCCTGCATTCCACCCTGAGACTGATGGGCAGACCGAGAGGGTTAATCAGACACTGGAGCAGTACTTGCGTAGTTACTGTTCCTGCCAACAAGATGATTGGGTTTCGCTGTTACCCCTTGCGGAGTGTGCATACAACACCTCGCCCTCAGAATGCACCAGGTGGTCACCATTTGAGATCAACTATGGGTTTAACCCAAGGACAAACTAGTCAGGTGTCATGTCTGATACTCAAGGAATACACCCTAGCAGTGAGCTCTTGGTCAAGGAATGGGAAGGAACCTGGGAAGAGCTTCGAGAAACAATTCAACAGGCACAAGAAAGGCAATGGAAATGGCATGACCAAAAAAGGTTGCCATCACCAGACCATGTTACCTTGCAGGATGTCATCGCTGGGTGGGCAAAGAAAGTGGACCGCGTGATGTTAAACCGAAAGAACATCCACACCAAGCATCTGCTGGAGAAGCTGGACCACAGGATGTTTGGCCCCTTTGTGGTCAAACGTTGAGTAGGCAACCGGGCCTACAAACTCGAACTGCCCACTGGATGGAGCATCCACCCGGTTTTGAATGACACGTTGCTCGAACCCTATCCTGAGGATCTGGCAGCAGGTAGGGTCCAGGAAGTCCCTACCCCGGGACTTGAGGACAAAGAGCCCAGTTACGTTGTCGTAGCTGTTGTGGACAGCCAATGGTACAGAGCACCGAAGGGGAAGTTTCCGTCGCCGTTCATCCAGTACCTTGCTTCCTGGGAAGGCTATGGGGCTCAGCAGAACTCATGTGAGCCCTATGAGATGCTAGAAGGGACAGGCTTACAGGCCATTCTGGATTTCCACCAAAGATATCCGTCCTAGCCCAGGGACTATAGGGTCTTGGGGGAATCGAGTCGTGGAAATATGAGACGACGCTAACGCTCCGGGATGGACCGTAGAGAAGAGGGGAGTGATGTAATGCCCCAACATACATGAGCTATGGCAGACGGAACCTATACCCATACAGGTAGCCAGGAGGCGAACTGGTAGGAACCGGCAGGCAAGTAAGTGCTTGGCCTATGGAGACCAGATGGCCGGAGCTCCAAGAATGAACACGATTGCCTAGTCAGGGACTTCGGTACCTGAATACACCAGGGAGCAGTGTCAGCGTACTTAGGGACTTCTGAAGGGGCAGTTGCTCAGCTAGGCCTGGTAACAGGAGACAGGTCAGAAAGGTCTATCGCCGGCGACCGGATAGACAGGGTAACAGGGGAAAGTTATCTGGTCCGCTGGACAAGGTTACCCTATCCTCAGGATCAGGTTACCCTGCCTTGGGGCTTCGGTTACCCTGCGCGGAGTCCTGACTTACCCTACCTTTCAATACAAAGTCCGTCGGGGAGTTCGGGAAAATTGACTAGAATGTTTGTCATGTGAAGCCATGCATGATACTGGAATATGGGGTTCCAGGGGATGCTATTGGGCGAGCTACGTAGCTTGAATGAAGCTGTAAATTGAAGACATTATTCCTATCATACCCCTCCGGCCCCGCCTTGAGGCCTGGAGGTCATTGGCAAACGGGTGTGTAGTTGTGTGCAGTCTAGCAAAGAGGAATCTTTCCTGACATGGTTGCAATGCCATATACGTCACTGCCGTCCAGTCGACTGTAAGCTGTTCGCACGATATAGAAGTGGGCATAGGGTGAAAGATGGAGTACCACCTCCAAGTCGTTCAGAGTAAAGCGGAGCCAGACTGGCGGATTTAATGGGTGTTAACCGTCAGGGTCCCGAAGGTAGTCCCGGGTGGTGCCGAGGCGATGGGGAGAGTTTTACATCTACCAAGCCCGAAAGTGTCCCCAACGCTACAGGCTCTGAAAGCGAAGTGCAGAGACACTAAAAGCATGATTCCAACTACATGTAAGATAGATCCGAGGTAGTGGTCATGGGTAGCGCCTATTGGATCACTCTCGGACTACCGTGCCTTGCGTAAGACACCGGAAGCCCGAGACCCGTGAACAGTAAATAGATAAACTGCTCACGGTAGCTTCCAGAGTCAAGTAGAGAACTACGCATATGGGAATGGTGTCATAGACAGTCTAGTTCATGAGGTGCCTTGACGGTTAGCCACTGGCAAGACACAAATGCGTAGAAGTTTTCACTGCAGTGGGCATATGGGAAATGCACCGCGGAAACGTTAACTGCAGAAGGTGAACGCCGACTAGAGTGTGTCGACACATGCATGCCCGAAGGGGGTGCCAGGTGACGTGTCGGACCACCCTTAGCGGAGAAGGGTCTGCTCGAATGGTTGGAGGAACCTGATAGGGGAGTTTCTGGCATAAGATCAAACTACCGGAAAGTGTATGCGAGAACTCTCCTTCTCCAACAAGAAATCCTCTCGCGACCTTAATTGAGTGCAGTGTCAGGCTTAACGATATCAAGTTTTACCGCTTACTTTACTCTTACATTGGTGTGAACTTTTGGCGATAAGTTGAAGTTGTTCGGTGCAGTCCCAACCTTGGGATCCATCTTCCTAGGGGTGCCCCCGTTACAGACGGATCTGCCAGAAAGTAGAAGACTGGCTCCGCAAAGAATACCGCAATGCGAAGCACCACGGAATGCACAACTGGGGGTACGCAGCAGCAATGGAGGAAAGAAGGAGAAGCGGAAGATAGACGTATCCTGTAACCGGTACGGGTACCTGTTTATTTTATCTTCGGTTTCACAGTATTCTTTGATACTTGTATTGTTACGGGTGCTATCGGTTGATACACATCTTGGTTTATGTTTGGTTTCACAGTATCGGTTGATACTTGTATTGCTGCCTGTACTATCGGTTGAGACACATAGTCTTTTGGATTATCGCTCATACTGGAGATAAGCGATAGACTGCATTTAAGGACCGCTGGTTCCCACGATTGAAACAGACCACTTCGACAGACAGTACTCTTAATATACTTGGTTCAATGGCTACTTTTTTGATCTCCTATTACACCCCGTTCGAAGACTCCTTTAGCAAGCAGGGCTTGCTTCTTTTTGATCAAGAAGCCATCTGCTCCTACTGTACCACTATGTGACTAGGGTCCGGCCCCGACACGCTAAATCTCTTTTTAACCTCGACAAGTGGTTAAGAATCCTGCATGGACCTAGTGTGATCAACCTACGAAGCGTCGAATAAGGAAGGTAGCACTGGGGAGTGGCAGAACCAACACAGGTTCGGCTCCACCAACACGACACCATTGAGTCAGTGGAGACTCCAAGTGGGAAGCAGGTCCCACGAGAAGGCCTTCCCCAGAAAAGGTAACCCAAGAAACTGACAGGGCCAAAAAGCAACTTCGGAATTGATGAAGCAGAAAGACAACTAGGGTGAGACTTGGCCAAGCAGACCTTTAGGAATTAACAGGCAGATTAGCAAAGGAGGCAACAAGCCTTGCGGGCTATTTCCCCCTCACCCCAGAAAAGGAAAGGCACCGGCAGAACCACCAAAGAAAGACAGCCGACCTGTCGGCACACCTAAGAAGGAAGAAAATGACGAAGAAACAGCAGACCATGCGGCAGTAAAGGAACCACCAGAGGAATGCTCTGGCGCCCCTTCACAAAGCTCGTCAGACGACAGCTCCGACGACGAAGAGTCCACACATGATATGTCCAAAGGAGAATCTGCCACTCTGCCCGGCCCAGGGGCAAGGCGATGTAACGACCCAGCATACATGAGCTATGGCAAACGGAACCTATACCCATACAGGTAGCCAGGAGGCGAACTAGTAGGAACCGGCAGGCAAGTAAGTACTTGACCTATGGAGACCCGATGGCCCGGGCTCTGAGAAAGAACAGATTTCGCTGGTCAGGGACTTAGGTACCTGGATAAACCCGGGAGCGGTGTCAGTGTACTTTGGGACTTCTGAAGGGGCAGTTGCTCAGCCAGGCCGGGTAACTGGAGACAGGTCTGAAAGGACTATTGCGGGCGACCGGATAGACAGGGTAACAGGGAAAAGTTAACTTGTCCGCTAGACAAGGTTACCCTACCCTCGGGATCAGGTTACCCTGCCTTGGGGCTTGGGTTACCCTGCCCAGAGTGCTGAGTTATCCTACCTTCCAATATGAAGTCCCTCGGGGAGTGCAGGAAAATTGACTGGAATGTTTGTCACGCGATGCCATGCATGATACTGGAATCTGGGATTCCGGGGGATGCTATTGGGCGAGCTACGTAGCTTCGATGAAGCTGTAAATTGAAGATATTATTCCTATCATACCCCTCCGGCCCCGCCTTGAGGCCCGGACGTCACTGGTAAACGGTTGTGTAGTTGTGTGCAGTCTAGCAAAGAGGAATCTTTGCAGAGAGGCTTACAACACCGCATACGTCGCTGACGTCCGGTCGACCGTAAGCTGTTCGCAGGATATACAAGGGGGCATAGGGTGGAAGGTGGAGTACCTCCTCCAAGTTGTTCGGAATAAAACGGACCAGAACTGGCGGAGTTAACGAGTGCTGACCGTGGGGGTCCCGAAGGTAGTCCCAGGTGATGCCGTGGCGACTGGGACAGCTTTACACCAACCAAGCCCGAACGTGTTCCCAATGCTATAGGCTCTGAAAGGGAAGTGCGGAGACACTAAAAGCATGATTCCTACCACAGGTAAGGTAGACCGGGGTTAGTGGTCATAGGTAGCGCCCATTGGATCACTCCCGGACTACCGCGCCCTGCAGAAGACACCGGAAGCCCAAGACCTGTAAATAGTAAATAGATAAACTGCTCACAGTAGCCTCCGGAGTCAAGTAGTGATCAATGCATATGGGAAGGGTGTCACAGATAGTCTAGTTCATGAGGTGCCTTGACTGTTAGCCACTGGCAAGACACCGATACGCAGAAGTTTTCACTGCGGTGGGCAAAACGGAAATGCACTGCAGAAACCATAACCGCATAAGGTAAACGCCGACTAGACTGTGTCGACACACGCATGCCCGAAGGGGGTGCCAGGAGATGTGTCAGACCACCCTTAGCGGAGAAGGGTGTACTCGAATGGTTGGAGAAAACTGATAGGGGCGTTTCTGGCATAAGATAAAACTACCTGAAAGTCTATGCGACAACTCTCCTACTCTAACAATCAATCCTCTCGAGAACTTAATTCAGCGAAGCGTCAGGCTTAACGATCTTAGGTTTTACTGCTTACTTTACTATTACATATGTGTGAACTTTCGGCGATAAGTTTGAAGTTCTTCGGTGCGGTCGCAACCTTGGGATCCATCCTCCTAGGGGTGCCCCCATTACAGACGAATAGGACCAAAAATCAAACTTCCGCTACGACACTTGTTCTAGGGTGAAAGAGAAGACCTAAAACCTGAAGCATTTGCTGGATGGGTAACAACCACTTCTCAATACCTGGCCCTGCACAGAGTGGAAAAAACCAAGAAAGGAAGTGGAGCGTACTTTGGAAGCTTCTGTACCGGAAAAGGAGGCGAAGCATACTACCAAGCAATGAACCACTATGAGAGCGGGGCAATAATCCGAGGAACAACGCTGATAAAATACCTCAGACAAAGATTCCAATCCTTGCGGAACACGGAAGAACTTTACAACAAGTTCAAGGATATCCAGCAAGTACAGAATGGCAAAACAGAAAGAATAACCTTGGTCACAACAGATCTCTTAATATATCAGGGATAGTTGCCTAGCGGGATGGTATCTCAATACACGCTGGGACAAAGATTGTATGAAGCAATGCATCCCAGACTGCGCCAGGAGGTAGAACCCACGGAAGAAGAGGGAGATTCCTTTGACCAGATAGTCAAGGGGGCCGAATGGAAGGACGGTACCCTGTATGAAACAGGAGTTTATCGAACCCACATACCACAGCAGAAGAACAGCAAAGGATCATCATCGCGGGACCATGCAAAGAAGGATAAACTATACTGCAAGGATTTGAAAGACAAGAAAGATAAGAAGCGGAAACGACGCAATGAAGGCACATGTTTCGAATGCGGAGAAAAAGGGCACTGTGCAAAGGACTGCTATGCCAAAAAGGGGAAAGGAAAAATCAACTAAATGAGAAACAAGTACGAACCACATGGAAGGAAGCGAATACGACGAAGTGGAAATTAACTCAGTGGAGGTGGAAACCCTCTGAATGCAACCAGCGCTGGCAATCAGGCCCCGTGATCCTCTAGAAGGAACAATTCACATTGAAGGCCACCCTGGAAAAGTACTATTCGACACAGGAACAATCAGCTGCGACATAGTTTGCACCACCTTTATCTCTACCCATGGCATCTCTATGGAACCTATACCCCAACCAACAACAGTCAACATGGTGATGAAAGGATCCCGATCTTTAAGCCACAAGAAATGTGGGCTGACCATAGGAATCGGGAAAAAGAAATGGACAAATCAGGAGCTGTTGGTAGGGAACTTGGTAAAGTACGACACCCTGATTGGAATACCATTCCTGAAAGGACACAACGCCCTTTTCAGCTGTGGGGACACAGCAGCCGAGTGTCCCGATGACAAACTGCGTGTGCTATGCAAACCAACAAGCAGGGAATTCCGAGCCGCTGTGTCAGACACTATGACAACAACATTGTTGGAAGAATACAAGAATATATTCCCGGATAAGGTCCCGGGAACGCTACCCCCTGTGCGTAGTATTAGCCACTACATGCGGCTAACGGACCGAACCGACCTGCGAAACCAACCGAACATACTTGATCTCTGAAGCAGACAAGGAGAAACTCATGAACTGGATAAACGAGAAATTACGGGCTGGAGTTAGCGTGCGACAGGACGTTCCTGGAGGGGCACCTATGTTTGTTCAACCCAAGCCAGACGGAAGGATCAGCCCCCTGGTAGACCCAAAAATCTCAAATGACAACACGATCATGGATAGTCCATCGATTCCTAATGCACAGCAGATTCTTAACCGAATAGGGCGCGCGAAATTCAGGAGTAAGATTGACCTAAGTGACACATGCTTCCAAACACGAGTGGACAAAGACATTGTTAAGTTCAATTCATTTGAAACCCCCTTGGGGGTATTTGTCAGCAAAGTAATACTACAAGGAGACATGAATGCACCTCCAACCTTCGCGCGGATAATGGAGGACCTCCCAAATGAATTTCTGCATCATTTTGTACGAGTATACATTGATGATATTCTCCTATTCTCAGATACATCAGAGGAACACGAGAAACACATATGCCAGGTATGTGATCGACTCAGAAAGGCAAAGTTCCATGTAAGCAAGAACAAGTCAGTACTATTCGCAGATAAGCTGAAAGTACTAGGACATATAGTGGATAATGAGGGGATCCATGCCTCTCCCCAGAAAATATCAAGCATTACAGGTCAGGAAACACCTCGGAACAAAAAGGAATTGCAATGCTTTCCAGGAATAGTGACCTGTGTGGCTCAGTTCCTCCCATAGCATGGTAACTTGACAGTACCGCTAACAGATCTGATGGGAAATGCGGAATTCGTATGGACAGCAACCCATCAGACCGCATTCGAGAAGGTAAAAAAGCGCATCATCAGTCACAAAGTCATGCGACCAATAGACATATGAAGTGAAGAAACAATTTGGCTAATTATGGACCCCTCAGATTCAGGAATAGGGGCATGGGTAGGACAGGGACCCACATACGAGACAGCGCGACTGGCCTCGTTACACAGCAGGAAGTTCACCAGCGCACAGACGAATTATGGAACCACCGATAAAGAGGCCTTAGCGATAGTGGAAGTGCTTAACCGGTTCCACAACGTTCTAATGAGAAACACCTTCATGATAGTAAGTGACCACCAACCCTTGACTCATCTACGGACTGTGAAGAATCCAAGCGGAAAGCAAGTTCAATGGCTCAGTGCTTTGGGAAAGTACGACGCAAAGATAGTATACGTGCCAGGAAGCACGAACTATTTAGCTGACACCCTTTCTCAGATATATGAGGACGGATCAGACTTGAACCAACTCTATGTCCACGACTTCACAAAGGAAGCAGATGACATCTCGGATAATACAGTTTACAAGCAAAAATCAAACACAATAGAACCAGGGCAAGAACTCTCCCCTACCTCCCCTCCTTACTTCTATACTGAGTACCCTGATGAGGCCCCTGAGCCTCCTGAGAGCCACTGCTTGATCACTGCGGGAAATGATTGGGGTGACAAGTGCACTTTCCGAAGCACACCATCCGAGGATCTCCAGCATAGCAAACTTCACCACTCCCACTGCTATGTGGACTATTATCCATATCATCAACCCGAGATCAAATTCACAAACAATCAGACTAGATGGCAGAAGAATCCAGCACCTTACCTGCCTACCGAAAGACCAAGCCCTCCAATTACAGAAATTGACCCAAGCCCTCCGCAGTCCGCCCTGGTCGATGACTGGGAGTGCCAACAAACCTTTGGCGGTAGACCAAGTAGTGTGGGAGAAGGGCCGTCCACCCTCATCCAACCAGTGCCTAGGTCCTACACCATCCCGGAAATTCTGAACCCAGAAGCCCCGGCATTCCAACTGCCAGAACCAGAACCAATAGAGAACCTTACGAACTAGACAATAGCGACTTTTCGAATGCCAGGACCAGACAGCCTGCCACCGCTTGGATGAACAGAACGGCTAGAAAGTTTTAGCAATGAGACTATAGTGTCAGTAATGCCCCCGACGATGACTGAATACCGGCGCAGGCTATATGATGTTTTGGAAGACAACGAAGAGGACGATCAACCTGAAATAAAAAGAGGAAGTGAAATAGAAGATGAGCAGCATATCTGACAGACAATAAACAAAATGATTGGGACATTCCGAGCACACATGATCACAGCATACCGAAAGGAACCATTGTGGAAAAACGTCAATGGAAGAATGGACACTACAGGAGACTTAGCTTCCTACAGGGTTGCAAATGAGGTGTTATACGCAAAAACACGGTACGGGGAGAACTCCCTGTATATTCCAAAAGGACCTGCTTATGGAAATACTATGTTCAGGGAGTACGTCATTAGCGAAATCCACAACAAAGGCCATCACGGCCCGGAATGAAACTTCCGGTACGCTGCCAAGTACCTATTCTGGGCTGAAATGGTGCAGGACTTCAGAGCATACATGGCGCAATGTCACACCTGTTAGCCAAACAAACAACCCACATAGTTACCAGAAGGAAAGGCTCCGACGATTATCTTACCCTCTGTAATTTTTGAATCAATAGCCATCGACTTCGCAGGACCTTTCCACAACTCTTGGGGATGCGATACAATTCCAGTTGCAATGGACAGGTTTTCGGGATTCACATGGCTCATACCTACAACTAAGAAAGTAACAGCAATAACAACCTGGGAACCACCGCGCAACAAGACATTTACTGCCCAGGGTTACCCAATGTCAATGGTAAGTGACGCAGACCCGCGGTTTGAGTCACATGTGTGGAGACAGCAGTGTCGATCATTAGGAATCGAGCACATCAAAGTGGCACCAGGTCACCATGAAACGAATGTACAAGTTGAAAGAAAGATGCGAGAATTAAAAACAGGTCTTCGAAATCTAGTCATCGCAAGGCAAAACAATTCGTTCAATGCCATACCGGAGACCACAGCATACCTGAATACGGGGTGGTCAGAAACCCACGGTATGTCACCGTATAAGGGGCTTTTTGGAAAGAATTCCTCCCTGCTTCCCCTAGTAAACCTCCTGAACTCCACAGTACTGGCTGCCGACGAATTGTTAAACAGACACCAAGCAATCCGGAACACGGCATTCAATGCTATCAAATTGGCAGGATATAGAAGCATAAGAACGGCAGCCAAACGACACAGACACCATACGCCAATAGGGAAAGGTAATCTGTTACTGGTATACAGAGGGTTATTCGCAACATAGTCAGGATACAGCAAGAAGTCGCAACTGCGCTGGCGTGGACCATTCAAGATGACCGGATATGATGGGCATACAAAAGATTACAAGGTGGCAATGGATGGTAGAATGTACAGAAACTGAGAAGCTATATTCCACGCATCTACCATGAAAAGATACCTCCCCAATGACGATATCTCCTGCCCTGGAAGGAGCCACACAAAACCACCCCCGATGGTGGTTAACGGGAAGCCGGAATGGGAAGTAGAAGTGATACGCGACCATAGAAGACGGTATGACCGCGAGCAATTCCTAGTGAAATAGGTGGGGCACCCGGAAACAGAGAATAGCTGGGAACCTCTTGAAAGATTGGAAAATATAATGGAATTGGTCGATCAATGGTGGGAAGACAACAAACCGGAGGACGAGTTACCCCCTATGATAAACCATGTGACGGTGGCGTGGAGCCCAACCCTGCCAGAAATCCAACACCTACGCCTGGACACAGATCAAGGGATACAGGCCCGATTTTGGTCAGCTCACTTTGAAAGCCACGTGAAAAGCAGTGAAGATGAAAATAAGGTCCTGGAAGATGAAGCTGCATACCTAGAACGACTGGCCGAAACCGAGTACTGGCAATAGCGAAAGAAAAAAACAAACCATCCAACAGCCTTGCGATGTCAAACTATGAGCAAGTACCTTGAAGACAGCGCCATCACCTAATGGGACTGTTGGTAAACTGTGAAATTATCTCTAGACAATACCTTACGCAGCGATTATTTATACATATTTGCAACAAATACCTAGAAATAACAATGGACTCGACGGGACAGATGTGGGGAGAAACAATGCCTGACATATTCCGCTTTGGAAGTGGTTGTTACCTGTTACACACAGGATGAACTGGCACAGCGTAATGGGCATGTCACGCGATCATGGGCAAAAGGTCACGTGTACGATCCCAGGGTCCCGTGGAGTATTTGGAGAACGAGTTAATTTCTACCAATACGACAACGGCACAAAACCCACGTTTATGCCACCACTGAAGGTTGCTGACCGAGGGGTTGTGGCTGATTCTTCAAGAGATGACTCTCGGCTATCCTGACAAGGTCAAACGAACTAAATCGGTGGGTGGGTTGTGGAGATAAACGCATGCAAAGATCCCTCAGCTGCGCCAATGGATGGATGCCAACTGAGGGGAGGTCGGCTACTCCAACAGGAGTCCCCACCTGCCATGCGGGCAACAAGACCGAATTTCAAGTCTCTTGGTGGAGGAATGCAGAGGAAAATCCTGATGAGGAGAGAACGCCCAAGAGACGATCGTTCATCGACACCCAAAAGCATGATAAGGTAGAGTCAGAACATGGCCTACTACGTGAAAGGACAACCCTGAGCACAATGAGGCCTAACCGCCATTGGCGCGATAAGGCAGGAGTGTACTTGCTGCAGGTTGAGGCGACCGGATGAGAAATCCGACTGCATTGATAAGTCTGTCGTCGGAGCTGATCACTTCCCATGCGGAGATAGACCCAGTAACCATCTACCACGGTGAACGGGTTCGAGTGACTATGATTAGCACGAACACTACAAAGAGATGGGTAGGACACCCACACAGCTGTTCGCGGAAATCAGAGTCAAGCGGGGTAAAGGTTTGCAGGGTCTACGCAGTTCGCACAGAGTAAAAGTGGGAGAAATAGATAGGCCGCGAACACCCAGACGTGGAATATAAATGTCGCGCTGCCTCCCGCGCTTTATAGCTCATTAGCGACAGAGAAGAGATCTTATCAATGTTTTCGTTATATGATACAACCCTGCTTTTCCTCTTGACATTATAGTGAGGCTTCCTAGAAATTACTCCGTGATGCATCAGGCCTTAGTCCAGACTCGCTTGTCCTTAGAGTCGGCTACTGCCTAACATTACCAGAGCATGGAAAGATGTGAGATATGCGTGGAGACGGGAGAAGCCAAAATTAAGTACTACCCACCTTCCCCTAATACCAAAGCGCAGCCAACACCTAAGCGAGGCCAACACCTGAGCGAGGCGAATACCGAGACATAAATACCACCCACCATTCCCCCGATTCCACGAAATGAAAACCATTATATTCCCCAGGTTCCTCCGCACGAAAACTAGTACAAGACACATTACTCTACAAACCTTAACCCCTCTTAAAAAAGAACAAGAAATGGCGAACTACGAAGAAGTCAGCATAAAGGGATGAGACCCCATTTTGGGATACCTGCTATACCGAGATACCATCCCACTAAGTGCATACTAGAAGATATTCTACATTGATCACTGCGACGATTGCGTGCGAATCGATGTCGAAATGGAGGAATGGGAGGACCGGATAGTAAGGAACTTTGTGGACCTACCACACTACTGGGAGTCAGGTTGGTTTGGGCTCGCAGCGCCATCTCAGGAGTGTGTGGAAAGATGGTTGCAGGGACCGGAATGGATGTGGCAGGACGACATGACAATGTTGCGGGATAGCGATGATGATGAGAATGGATCTTACGTGGACTTGCCGGAGAATAGCGGGTTTACTGACTATTAGGATTTCAGGAAGTTCTTTTGTTTGGTGAAATTGTTATTTTATTTCGGGAGTGTAACAGGTACGGGTACTAGGTTATTTTATGTTTGATTTCACAATATGGTTTGATACGTGTATTGTTTCGTGTGCTATCGGTTGATACACACAATGTTGTGCAATATCGCTCATACTGGAGATAAGCAATAGACCGTATTTAAAGACCGGTGGTTCCCGCGATAGAAACAGCAGACTTCGATAGACAGTATTCGTAATATGCTTGGTTGAATGGTTACTTTTTGATCTCCTATTACACCCCGTTCGAAGACTCCTTTAGTAAGCAGCGCTCGCTTCTTGTTGATCAAGAAGCCATCTGCTCCTATCCTACCACTACGTGACTAGGGCCCGGCCCGAACATGTTACAAGCATTGTACTTTTATCGGTAAGGCAGCTGGGTATCTTGCTATGCTTTCCTTGTTTTGAGAGACAACATTTTCCAAATATAATATATTCCACCTCTTACTGAAAAATTCTTTTTCTAACCCAAGTTCCCCAGCCACCTGATTTGGCCACGATTAGGGCCAGCTCCATTCGCGACTTCAGCATAGTTATTTGGGAGCTTGGAGATCTTGTCAACTCTTTTAATCACCTTTGACTTTCTGTTTTGAGTTGCAGTTTTAGTAATTGGTAGAGTTGAATATTCCAATCTAGCTGCAACCCAGTTATTCCCAACTCTTTTTATCGTTTTGGTGCCTCAATCTGCTGCTTCAGTCTTCTCAATCCAGATTCTAAAAGCTCTTCTTTAAGGTTTCTCAAAGAACTAGCAAGGCATGGCCAATTCTGATAGGCTTGTCTTCGTAATTCATTCTCCTATATGTACTACATTGGTATTTTCAAGCTTTGTGGCAATATATTTCAAGACTCTCTAACCTTTTCAGTTGGCAACACAGTTTGGATATTTCATGTCCGGTGTTGCTGCTGTTAGGCACAGCAATGTTGATATCTCAGCTTCTGAGGAAGTGCCAGTGTAATGTGTTCGGGCAAGGCCCTAGTCACGTAGGGGTACGATAGGAGTAAATGGCTTATTGATCAACGTGAAGTGAGCGCTGCTTACTAAAGGAGTCTTCGAACTGGGTGTAATAGGAGATCAAAGAAGTAACCATTCAACCAAGCATATTAAGAATACTGTCTGCCCAAGTCTGCAGTTTCCATCGTGGAAATCAGCAGTCTTTGAATACAGCATATTGCTTATCTTCAATATGAGTTATATTCTAAAACTTTGTGTTTATCAATTGATAGCACATGAAACAAGACAAGTATCAAACGACACTGCAAAACCTGATATGAAACAATTTGTGCATCAACCGATAACAGACGAAACAATACAAGAATCAAATGATACCGTGAAACCAAATATGTAACGGGGGCACCCCTAGGAAGATGGATCCCAAGGTTGCGACAGCACCAAACAACTTCCAACTTGTCGCCAGAAGTTCACACAGATTTAAGAGTAAAGTAGACAGTAAAACTTAATATCGTTAAGCCTGACGCTTCACTCAATTAAGGTCTCGAGAGGATTGATTGTTGCAGTAGGAGAGTTCTCGCATAGATGTTCAGGTAGTTTTATCTTATGCCAGAAACTCCCCCATCACTTTACTCCAACTATTCGAGCACACCCTTCTCCGCTAAGGGTGGTCCGACACGTCTCCTGGCACCCCTTTCAGGCATGCGTGTGTCGACACTCTCTAGTCGGCGTTCACCATATGTGCATATCGTTTCTGCGGCGCATTTCCATTCTGCCCGCCGGAGTGAAAACTTCTGCGCATCGGTGACTTGCCAGTGGCTAACTGTCAAGACACCTTGCTGAACTAGACTATCTATGACACCCTTCCCATGCGCGTTGATTTCTACTTGACGCCGGAAGCTACCGTGAGCGGTTTATCTATCTACTATTTACGAGTCTCGGGCTTCCGATGTCTTCCGCAGGGTACGGTGGTCCAGGAGTGATCCAATGGGCGCTACCCACGACCACTACCTCGGATACACCTTACCTGCGGTAGGAATCATGCTTTTAGTGTCTCTGCACTTCCCTCTCAGAGCCTATGGCGTTGGGGACATCCTTGGGCGTGGTAGGTGCAAAACGTTCCCAGTCGTCCCGGCACCACCCGGGACTACCTTCGGGACCCCCACGGTTAACTCCCGTTAACTCCGTCAGTTTTGGTCCGTTTTACTCCGAACAACTTGGAGGAGGTACTCCACCTTCCACCCTATGCCCCCTTATATATCCTGCGAACAGCTTACGGTCGACCGGACGGCAGCAACGTATACGGTGTTGCAAGCGGGTCTCCAAAGATCCTCCTTTGCTAGACTGCACACAACTACACAACCGTTTGCCCATGACGTCCGGGCCTCAAGGCGGGGCCGGAGGGGCATGATAGGAATAATGTCTTCAATTTACAGCTTCTTCGTAGCTGCGTAGCTCGCCCAATAGCATCTCCCGGAACCCCAGATTCCAGTATTATGCATGGCTTCGTGTGACAAACATTCCAGTCATTTTTCCCAAACTCCCCGAGGGACTTCGTATTGGCAGGTAGGGTAACTCAGGTCCTTGAACAGGGTAATCCAAGCCTCAAGGCAGGGTAACCCTGTTCTGTGGGTAGGGTAATCTTGTCCGGTGGACAAGTGGATTTTCTCCTGTTACCCTATCTATCCCTCTTCCGGGGATAGACACACTCGGCCTTTCTCTAGTTACCCAGCCTAGCTGTGTATTGGCCCTTCATAGGTCCCTAAGTACGCTGACACCAACCTTGGGCGTAGCCATGTACCTAAATACTTGTGTCCACTAAGTCTGCTCATCTCGGAGCCCGGGCCATCGGGTCTCCGTAGGTCAAGTACTCACTTGCCTGCCGGTTCCTACCAGTTCGCCTCCGAGCTACCTGTATGGGTGTAGGTTCCGGCTGCCATAGCTCACGTATGCTGGGTCGTTACATCACTCCCCTCTTCTCTACGGTCCGTCCCGGACCGTTTAGCGTCGTCTTTTCTTTCCACGACTCGATTCCCCCAAGACCCGATGGTCCCTGGGCTTGGACGGATATCTTTGGTGGAAATCTAGCATGGCCTGTAAGCCTGTCCCTTCTAGCATCTCATAGGGCTCCCACGAGTTCTCCTCAGCTCCATAGCCTTCCCATGAAACCAGGTACTGGACAAAGCGCGACGGAAACTTCGCCTTTGTTCCACCATACCAGCGACTGTCCACAACAGCTTCGATGACGTAACTGGGCTCATTGTCCACGAGCTCGGGGGTAGGGATCTCCTTGATCCTACCCGATTCCGGATCCTCGCGATAGGGTTCCAGCAGCGTGACATTGAAAACCGGGTGGATGCTCCATCGGGTGGGCAATTGGAGTTCGTATGCTCGGGTACCCACCCGACGTTTGACCACGAAAGGGCCAAACATCCGGTGGTCCAGCTTCTCCATGGGACGCTTGGTGCGGATGTTCTTCCGGTTCAACATCACGCGGTCCGCTTTCTTAGCCCGCCCAGCAGCCACATCTTCCAAGGTAACATAGTCCGGGGATGGCAGCCGTTTCTGGTCATGCCATTTCCGCTGCCTTTCCTGTGCCCGTTGAATCGTTTCTCGAATCTGTTGCCAGGTTCCTTCCCATTCCTTAACCAAGAGTTCACTACTTGGGTGTATCCCTTGGTTGTCAGACACAACACCCGACCAGTTTGTCCGTGGGTTGAACCCATAATTGATCTCAAATGGTGACAACCTGGTGGATTCTGATGTTGAGGTGTTATACGCATACTCCGCAAGGGGTAGCAGCGAAACCCAGTCATCCTGTTGATAGGAACAGTAACTACGCAAGTACTGCTCCAGTGTCTGATTAACCCTCTCGGTTTGCCCATCAGTCTCTGGGTGGAATGCAGTCGAAACGTTTAGTTTCACTTGCAGCAAGTGCATCAGACTCATCCAGAACTTGGATGTGAATCGGCTATCTCGGTCGGAGATGATTGACTCTGGCAGTCCATGAAGGCGCCAAACCTCCTTCAGGAATATCAAGGCAAGCTCCTTGATAGGTACCTCAGTGGTCAGGGGTATGAAATGGGCCATTTTCGAAAATCTGTCTACTATGACCCAGATCTTGGTATACCCTTCGGACTCTGGCAGCGCGACAATGAAATCCATTGAAATTGCTGTCCAAGGCCGCATAGGAACATCGATAGGTTCCAGCAGCCCGAACTTCTTGTGCCTGATGGATTTATTTCTTTGGCATGCATCACATGTCCGCACATAGTCAGTGATATGCTCATCCATCTTAGGCCAGTAGAAGTTAGCCCTCACCCTGCCAATGGTTTTGTAAGTCCCGAAGTGTCCCGCGATTCGGGAGTCATGTTCTGCCTTCATGATTGTCTGCTTCAGATTCTGACCCTTGGGAACATACCACCTGTTCTTGTACAGGAGTAAGCCCTTTTCCGTCGTGAAATGTCGGTCGACCTCTTTGTCACCTGCAGCTGTTGCCTTCAGGATCCTTAAGTACTCCTGGTCTTCGGTTATCGCTACCCGCAATTGATCCAAAAAGGAAGACTGGAGCCGAAATCCCTGGCACACTTGCAACACCTGTGGTCGCAAGATGTCCCGTTCCTGGCTCCCAACCCACTGTCCGGGGCGAAAAAACGACTGTGGCGGAAAATCACTCCCCCCTTCAGGGCGGTAGTCCCTACGCCGCGACAAAGCATCCGCCTTCTCATTCAACCGTCCTTCTCGGTAAACCACCTTGAAGTTAAATGGTTGCAGGAATTCAGCCCAGCGGTGCTGCCTTCGGTTAAGGACCTTGGTACTATTGAAGTACTCCAAGTTCTTATGATCCGTATAGATCACCAACTGGTCCGTTACCGAGCGTAGCAAATGATCCCATTCCTTGAACGCCGCCACGATGGCTGTCATTTCCTTGTCATGGACATCATAATTAATCTCCGCTGGGTGGAACTTCCTACTATGGTAGGCCACCGGATGCCATCTCTCATCCTCACATAACTGGGAGAGAACGGCTCCTAATGCAAAGTCACTAGCGTCGGTTTCTAGCCGTGTTGGCCGTTCAGGGTCAAAATGTGCTAGGATAGGTTTGGACGTGAACGCTTCCTTTAAATGATTGAAGGCCTGCTCACATGCAGGTGTCCATTCCCATCGGACATCCTTCTTTGTCAAGTCCGTGAGGGGTTTCGCTATCTTGCTGAACCCTTCTATGAACCGACGATAGAAGTTGGCAAAGCCCATAAAGCTTTGAACGTCGACGACGCATGTCGGAGGTGCCCAATCTTTGATTGTCTGCACCTTTTCCGACAACATAGAGATCCCCATATCGGAGATCCTATATCCGCGGAATTCAACCTCCCGTTGGTGGAAACTGGACTTCTTCATACTTACACATAGTCTAGCTTTCCGCAATTTCTCCATTACACGCCTTACCATCGCGACGTGCTCTTCCATAGTTTCGGAGTAGATCAGGATGTCATCCATATACGCGATGACTCCTTCATCCATGAGATCTCGAAAGACCTCATTTATCATGCTCTGGAAAGTTGCCGGGGCATTACATAACCCAAACGGCATGACCGTGTATTCATACAGTCCATATCTGCACCGGAAGGCCGTCTTCCATTCCTCACCTTCTGCCATCCTCAGAAGATAGTAGCCGTTTTTCAAGTCCAACTTAGTGAACACAACGGCTTTTCCTAACCTATCTCGCAGTTCATTCATCAGCGGTAGAGGGTACTTGCTCTTCACCGTGATTTTGTTCAGCCCTCGGTAATCTATTACCAGTCTTAATGTACCATCTGGTTTTGGCACAAAGAGGATAGGGGCTGCTGCTGAGGAACTGGATCGCCGTAGCTTCCCCGTTCGCAGCATGTCATTGAGATATTCCCGGAGTGCCTTAAGCTCCTTTTCCGATAACGGATAGATAGGCCCAAACGGAGGTTGAGTCCCGGGTAGCAACTCGATCGTGTGGTCATACTTTGAGTGCTCCGGCAAGGCCTCAATCCGTTCTTGACTGAAGATGTCCCCGTAGTCCTTATACTCAGGGAGTAGCTTGACGGTAATGTCAGCACCTTCCTCATCGGAGAATTGTACAATTCCCAACAGGTACACATTACTAGGGTCTTCAGCTAGCAACTCTTCCTCAGACATGAACACTAACCGCCCCTGCTCTGCCAGGCAATTAGCCTTGCTGAAATCTGTGCGCCAGGTTAGTGATCCTGTTTTCCAATCTATGTCGGGATTATGGTCTTTCAACCAAGATATAGGTAGGTACCCATCCACCTTAGTGTCGGGCATATCCCCGACTTCCAAGCAGATCTCATTGTGGTGGTCACATATCCTCATCTCTAACGACTTGGTATAGTGTAGACCTGACCTAGGAATGTGATTACCGCTGGCGTCGCTTATCGGCACCTGTACCTTCTGTCGTACGCAAGGTGTCTGAGTTTGCTTAACCCATCAGCTACTAAGCACCGGCCGAGTAGCTCCACTATCAAGTAGCAGGAGCGCTTCCGCACTTACCTGTCTAGCTTCAATCTTCCAGTCTAACCTTACCCGCAGGTGGACAGACTTGGTATGGCAAGGCCAGTTATCACGCTTCTGCCTCCTCACTTGTCTCAGGGGCTTAGTCATCTTGGTGTACTAATTCTAATCTCTTGCCTTTTGACACAAGAGCTGCCACAACGGGTCGGTAAACGTTAAGGGATTGGGATTCGTTTTTATCAATAGCTAGGGTGTTTACAATCATGCCCGCATGATTTCGGGTACTAAACCCTCCTCGGGTAAACTTGAAAATAGCATCATTTATTCAATCAAGTCCAGCCTGAACCAATTCCGCTTGTACTAAACATAACAACTTTTTTCATGAGGTGGGTAGAAGTCCGCCGTTGGACCGGTTCCAAGGGAAGCAATCTTGCTTCCCCAATGTCGAGTGTCTCCTCGAGCGAGACCTCTCCCAGCGTCAACCCAAATAATGTCCTATGACTTGTCCGTCCAGCTATGGAAATCCTGAAAGAAATACCAATAACTAGAACCAAGGAAATAACCTGAAAGCCCACAAAGGAGAGATAACCCTGTCCACCGCACGCTGCCCGCAACATCTATCTGCCCACACCACCTGGGTGTAGTCAGCATCAGGGTCGTTAATGCAGTAGAGGGGTACTTACCCATCCCAGAAGCCACTTCCGGGATTCCTTTTCATCCATCCCGCAGGGGTCTATGGATACAGGTTAATAAGGTTATACCTTTCACAGAATGGGGTCTTACCTATTCTGAGCCGTCAGTATCAACCTCCATAATCTGAGGTGATGCCTGTCGGACTTCAAGTATCTTTGACGAGGTAGCCGGAGGTGGCGCTTCAATGCGCTTTAGTCGCTTGTCCGTACCTGAGGGCTCGCTTACCGGGGCTGACCGTTTCAACCCACGAGCCTGTTTGGACGAACTAACGACTGGGGACGTCGCGGTGCACTTTCTCCAAAAGTGACCCGTTTGTCCACACTTGGTGCACTGGTTGTGCTTTCTCCGACGTTCGGTCAAAGTCGACGGGATTTCCTTATGCGCCAGGGCATACTCAGAAGTCCCCGGCTTTGCCTGTTTCCCCGCATTGAAATTAGTAGGTTTGGCAGACCGCTGGTTCTGTCTGCCCGAACCTTTATCCTTCTTTTTAAACCTTCCGGAAGTTGAGGACCTATCCTCCTTCTTGTCCGTTGGTTGAGACCGTTGGACAGGGTGGATAACTCGGTTGCTGAACCGGGTGTTGTCTTCCAGTGTGTGTCCAACCTTCCGAAGAAGATCAAGGTAGTCGTTCAAGTCGGTGGGATGGGGCTCCTTCAGTGCCCACGCGTTCCTCACTTCTTGAGTAATGCCCGACCGTACCTTATCTCGTACCTGCACAGGGTCTGTATAGCTAAGCTTATACATATAGTCAATTATCTTGTCCAGGTACTCATCGATGTGATGTGGCTTCATCACTAGGTCTCGCCACTCAAGGAGGGATCGGTCTCGTTCCGCTTGGTCACCGCCGAAACTCCGTTCAAGCCGTTCCCGGAATCCTTTCCACGTTCTTAACGGGTTACTGTTATTAACTGGAACTCCGGTACGCTTGGCTGCCTCCTTATTGATGTGGGAGTGCAGCCCAAGATACCATGTTCGGGCAGTATCTTCTAGAAGGGGGATCACCAGGTTTACCTTGTCCATATCGGTCAACCTGCACCCAGCAAAGTACTCGAACTTAACCTCTACCAGCGTCAAGAAGCTGGCGAGTTCGGTGACCTTTCCCTTAAACGCCGGAATGCCGCTCAGCTTTTCCGGCTTCTTCTGCCGTTGTCTAGATGATGGTCGTGCAGCCGCCCTACTCCGTAGTTCCCTTGACAGCTTCTTAGCACGGCGGTCCCACCGTCGTTTCTTCTCGTCGCTCCAGTCATCCTTGCGAGCGCCGAGAAAAGGGGTCAAGTCGGGGAGCGAATCGGCATCATCATCATCCGAGCTATCATGGTCAGAGTCCCCAGGATCTCCACCTGCTCCCGTAGTACCACCGACAGGTGGTCCATTTCCACCTCCACTACCCCCGGTATTTCCACCTGGGGTCTCGCGGGGTCTATCATACCCATCAAACCTTTCCTCCTGGCCATCCTGATTCCCATCCTCGGGGGGGTTAGCCCCTGATGGTACTGATGCCGGTGGTGGAACAGGTCGTTGCCCACTCTCAGGAGTTGGGTTCGGAGCCGCCTGAGTCATCGCCAGAAACGACTGAAGCTCTGGACAACTCAAAGGTTGCATTGGGGGCCCCGCGTGTCTCCATGACCCACAGTACCCACATGTTGGTCGTCCGTCTCCCTCCTTCTGTCTTCTTCGGTGCCTTACCGGGGTCCGTGGTCCCTTCCTGCACCCGTACGTGTGGTAATGAATCCACCCCATACGGGTTTCTTCCGACTTGCAGCCCGACAGACAGTACTCGTCTTGGCTGTCCGACTCACCACTAGTGATCGTGGGGAGGATGGAGGGAAGAGTTGGTTTTGAGGGGGCAGAAGGAATCACGGGTGCCCAAGGAACGGAACGAGCGGGTGTCCCAGGTCCGGGGATCGGAGTCCCTCGTGATGGAGCCATGGGTGCTCGCTCTTCCTGGCGCCTGACCTGTTCAAAGAATCCAGGTGAAGCCGCACGCAGCGGTCGGTACCCTGGGGTAGCCGATACTGTTGGCGGGAAAGCTGCGACAGGGAAGGTATCAGGAGGGGGCAATGAAACTGGTAAAGGTGTGGGTCTTGGGGCAGCAATAGGAGGTACGGGAGTTGCAACCGACGGTGTTGCAGGGGGGTTAATGGGAGCGGGGGTCGGCCGAGGAGTAGGGTCAGGTGTATCTGGTGCTGTGATACCCTTTGGCTTGGACGTCCTTTTCTTAACCCGACGCCCATCGGTTGGTCCAATCGCCGGACTTCCTGAACGACTGCGGGCGATCGAGGAGGGGACAGACAGCGAGCCTGTTGATGCTCTTGTGAAGGACGAGGTATAACTGTATCCTTCCCCCTTGAGGCTTTCCAACATCCGTATGCCCACGGGGCTTAGGTACGCCCTCCACTGTTCATCCCGGGCTCTCATAGCCAGTTCCATCCCGAAGTTCTCCAGCTTCGTGTGGACAAGTGGGAGTGGGGGCGCCGCCTCTATCATCAGTACGTCATTCTCAGCATCAATACTATAACCTCCCGCGAAGGCCCTTTCCAGCGCTGCCATACGATCCTTCAATGCCTTCTGGTCTCTTAACATTCGCAGGTATGCCTCCTGCTGTACCTTCATCCATTCCACCGCTGCCGTAGTAATCTGTTTACGGAACACCTGCTGCTGCTGGGCATTCCAGTTCTTCAGTTCCCGCTTCGCATCCTCAATCGACTTGGATACCTCCCGGACGATGTAAGGTTCGACGAACTCGCGGGAGAACTCGCTAAAGGGTACTCCTTGCGGTGGAGGAGGGAGCATGTTGTGGACGAGGGCGGCGTCTTGGAAGAACGAAAGCGCCGCAGCGCGAGGGTCTGTAATCATAAGATCAACACATTCATCAGGTAGTTGAATAGGGGCGGCCTCCAGGAGCAATTGGTGACCGTCCCATTCAATACCGCGGACGTCCGCGAACACCGAAGCACGAAATGTGTTGGCGGAGTTCTCGTCAAGGTCAAGGTCTGAATCCGAGTTGGATTCCATTCTAGGTCGACGTTCGATACTAGCCATTGCGCTTTCCACCCTGGGCTACTTGTTCGAGACAAGGTTACCAGTATTCACGCAAGGTCAGTGCCGAAGGTCGAAAAACAATTAATCAGGAGAGGAGTTAAGCGAGGAGCTCGCTTAACGATATACTGTAACGGGGGCACCCCTAGGAAGATGGATCCCAAGGTTGCGACCGCACCAAACAACTTCAAACTTATCGCCAAAAGTTCACACAGATGTAAGAGTAAAGTAGACGGTAAAACTTAATATCGTTAAGCCTGACGCTTCACTCAATTAAGGTCTCGAGAGGATTGATTGTTGGAGTAGGAGAGTTCTCGCATAGACTTTCAGGTAGTTTTATCTTATGCCAGAAACTCCCCCATCAGTTTACTCCAACTATTCGAGCACACCCTTCTCCGCTAAGGGCGGTCCGACACGTCTCCTGACACCCCCTTCGGGCATGTATGTGTCGACCCGCTCTAGTCGGCGTTCACCATATGTGCATATCGTTTCTGCGGCGCATTTCCATTCTGCCCGCCGGAGTGAAAACCTCTGCGCATCGGGGACTTGCCAGTGGCTAACTGTCAAGACCCCTTGCTGAACTAGACTATCTATGACACCCTTCCCATGCGCGTTGATTTCTTCTTGACGCCGGAAGCTACCGTGAGCGGTTTATCTATCTACTATTTACGAGTCTCGGGCTTCCGGTGTCTTCCGCAGGGTACGGTGGTCCAGGAGTGATCCAATGGGCGCTACCCATGACCACTACCTCGGATACACCTTACCTGCGGTAGGAATCATGCTTTTAGTGTCTCTGCACTTCCCTCTCAGAGCCTATGGCGTTGGGGACATCCTTGGGCGTGGTAGGTGCAAAACGTTCCCAGTCGTCCCGGCACCACCCGGGACTACCTTCGGGACCCCCACGGTTAACTCCCGTTAACTCCGTCAGTTTTGGTCCGTTTTACTCCGAACAACTTGGAGGAGGTACTCCACCTTCCACCCTATGCCCCCTTATATATCCTGCGAACAGCTTACGGTCGACCGGACGGCAGCAACGTATACGGTGTTGCAAGCAGGTCTCCAAAGATCCTCCTTTGCTAGACTGCACACAACTACGCAACCGTTTGCCCATGACGTCCGGGCCTCAAGGCGGGGCCGGAGGGGCATGATAGGAATAATGTCTCCAATTTACAGCTTCTTCCTAGCTGCGTAGCTCGCCCAATAGCATCTCTCGGAACTCCAGATTCCAGTATTCTGCATGGCTTCGTGTAACAAACATTCCAGTCATTTTTCCCAAACTCCCCGAGGGACTTTGTGTTGAAAGGTAGGGTAACTCAGGTCCTTGAACAGGGTAACCCAAGCCTCAAGGCAGGGTAACCCAGTCCTGAGAGTAGAGTAACCTTGTCCGGTGGACAAGTGGACTTTCTCCTGTTACCCTATCTATCCCACTTCCGGAGATAGACACACTGGGCCTTTCTCCAGTTACCCAGCCTAGCTGTGTATTGCCCTTTCATAGGTCCCTAAGATGCTGACACCAATCTCGGGTGTAGCCATGCATCTAAATACTTGTGCCCACTAAGTCTGCTCATCTCAGAGCCCGGGCCATCGGGTCTCCGTAGGTCAAGTACTGACTTGCCTGCCGGTTCCTACCAGTTCGCCTCCGGGCTACCTGTATGGGTGGAGGTTCCGGCTACCATAGCTCATGTATGCTGGGTCGTTACAAAATATACAACAACCTAGTACCCATACTGGTTACACTCTCAAAATAAAATAACAATTTCACAAAATAAAATAACATAAGGAAATCTTAATAGTCGGTCAACCCACCATTTTCCTGAAAGTCCCCCTGTAACCTATTCTCATCGTCATCGCCATCCTGTAACATTCCCATGTTGTCCTAGAACATCCATTCCGCCCCTTCTCGCCATTTCTCCCAACACTCCTGACACGGTCCTTCGCATACAAAGCAACCACATTCTTTCTGGGTGGCAAGTGGGTGTAGTTGCGAACCATCTGGTCCTCCCGGTAACGTCTTTGGGCTGCGCCCTGGTCACGTAGTGGTACTATAGGAGCAGATAGCTTCTTGATCAACTAGAAGCGAGCGCTGCTTATTAAAGAAGTCTTGGAATGGGATGTGATAGCAGATCAAAGAAGTAACCGTTCAAGCAAGTATATTAAGAATACTGTCGGTTGAACTCACCTGTTTCCATCGTGGAAACCAGCGGTCTTTAAATACAGTCTATTGCTTATCTCCAGTATGAGCGGTACTTCAAAACATTGCGTGTATCAACCGATAGCACACGAAACAATACGTATATCAAACAATACTGTGAAACCAAACATAAAACAATATGTGTATCAACCGATAGGACATGAAACAATACAAGTATCAAACGATACCATGAAACCAAACATAAAACAATCTCCTAGTACCCGTACCAGTTACACTCCCATAATAAAATGACAATTTCACGACGCAAAAGCTTCTAATGAAATCCTAATAGTTGGTATCTACGCTATTTTCCTGAAAGTCCCCCTAGAACCCATCGTCATCATCATCATCATCGCTATCTCGCAACATTCTCACATCGTCCTACAACATCCCCTCCGTACCCTGCAACCATCATTCCAAACACTCCTGAACTTGCCCTCCGCACACATAGCAACCTGACTCCCAGTAGTGTGGCAGGTCCACGAAGCTCCATACTATGCAGTCCCCCCATTCCTCTCCTCCGATATCGATTCGCCCGTAATCCTCGCAGTAATCGGTATAGAATATCCTCCAGTATACGCTTAGTGGGATGATTTCTCGGTATAGCAGGCATCCCAAAATGAGGTCTCGTCCCTTTATGCTGACTTCTTTGTAGTTCGACATTTCTTGTTCTTTTTTCAGAGGGGTTAACGTTTGTAGGGTAATGTGTCTTGTAATGGTTTTCTTTTGGAGGAACCTGGGGAATGTAATCCTTTTTATTTGGAGGAATCTGGGGAATGGCGGGGAGTATTTATGTCGCAGTGTTGGCCCTGCTCAGGTGTTGGCCTCGTTTAAGTGTTCGCCTCACTTAGATGTTGGCCTTGTTTAGGTGTTAGGAGAAGGCATGTAGTACTTAATTTCGGCTTCTCCTGTCTCCACGCATATCTCACATCTTTCCCTGCTCAGGTAACAACCAGTTCCAAAGCGCAATATGTCAGACCTTGTTTCTCCCCACATCCGTCCCGTCGACTCCATTGTTATTTCTCGCCTTTTCTTCCCAATATATATGAATAATCGGTGCGTAAGGTATCGTCTAGGGATAATATTACGGTTCACCAACCGTCCTATTAGCGGATGGCGTAGTCTCACAGGCACTTGCTCCTAGTTTGACATCGCAAGCGTATTGCATGCTGTCTTTTTTCTTTTGCCATTGCTAGTACCCGGTTTCAGCCAGTTACTCCAGGTACGCAGCTTCATCTTCCATGACCTTATTTTCATTTTCACGGCTTTCAAAATGGCTTGCAAAGTCGGCTGACCATAATCCGTCCTGTATCCTTTGGTCTGTGTCCAGGCGCAGATGTTGGATTTCTGGCAGGGTTGGGCTTCACGCCACCATCACATGGTTTATCCTAGAGGGTAACTCGTCCTCAGGTTGGTTGTCCTCCCACTATTGATTAACCAATTCCCTTGCATTTTCCAATACGGCAAGGGGTTCCCAGCTATTCTCTGTTTCTCGGTGCCCCACCTATTTCACTAGGAATTGGTCACTGTCATACTGTCTTCTATAGTCTCGTATTACTTCTACTTCCCATTCCGGTTGCTGGTTAACCACGATCGGCGGCGGTTTTGTGTAGCTCCGTCTGCGGAAGGAGATATTGTCCATCGGGAGGTATCTTTTCACGGCGGATGCGTGGAATCTCGCTTCTCAGTTTCTGTATATTCTGGTGTCTATTTCAACCGCGTA
This sequence comes from Tuber magnatum, assembly GCA_003182015.1. NCBI lineage: Eukaryota > Fungi > Ascomycota > Pezizomycetes > Pezizales > Tuberaceae > Tuber > Tuber magnatum. The sequence goes on along the minus strand of PYWC01000032.1, from coordinate 860,769 downwards.
GTTTTGTGTATGCTCATTGTATCCAATTATCTTGAATGGTCCATGCGAGCGCGGTTGCAACTTCTTGCTGCGTCCCGACTCCGTTGCGAATAAACTTCCATATACTAGTAACAGATTAACTTTTCCTATCGGTGTATGGTGTCCGTATCGTTTTGCTGCTACACTCGTACTTCTAAATCCTGCCAATTCGATAGTATCAAATGCCGTGTTCTGAGTCGCTTGGTGTCCGTTTAACAATTGGTCGGCAGCCAGTACTGCGGAGTTCCTGAAATTCGCTAGTGCCAGTACCAGGTAACCTTTTTCCAAAAACCACTTTATACGGTGACATACCGAGGGTTTCTAACCACCCTGCATGCAGGTCTGCTGCTGTTTCTGCTATGGCATTGAACCAATTCTTTTGCCTTGCATTGACTAGATTTCGCAGGGCTGTTTTTAATTCTCGAATCTTCCTTTCAACTTGTCCATTCATTTCACGGTGGCCTGGTGCAGCTTCGATGTGCGCGATTCCTAATGATCGACACTACTCTTGCCACACATGTGACTGAAACCGCAGGTCTGCGTCGCTTACTATTGATATTGGGTAACCATGGGCAGTAAATATTTTGTTGTGCAGTAGTTCCCAGGTTGTTATTGCTGTTACTTCCTTAGTTGTAGATATGAGCCTTGTGAATCCTGAAAGCCTGTCTATCGCAACTAGGATTGAATCATATCCCCCAGAGTTGTGGAAAGGTCCTGAGAAGTCGAGGGCTATTGATTCAAAAATTTCACAGGATAAGATAGTCGTTGGAGCCTTTCCTGCTGGTAACTTTGTGGGTTCTTTGTTTACCTGACAGGTGTGACATTGCGCCACTTATGCTCTGAAGTTCTTCCACATTTCAGGCCAGAATAGATACTTGGTAGCGTACCGTAAGTTTCATTCTGGGCCATGATGATCTTTGTTGTGGATTTCGCTAATGACGTACTCCCTTAACATAGTATTTCCATAAGCGGGTCCTTTTGTAATATACAGGCAGTTTTCCCCATACCCGGTTTTTGCGTATAACATCCCATTTGCAACCGTGTAGGAGGTTAAGTCTCCTTGAGTGTCCATACTTCCATGGACCTTTTTGTATCCTGGCTCGCTTCGGTATGCTGTGATCATGTCCCGATCATTTTGTTGATTGTCGGTAAGGCATCCTGCTCGTCTTCCATTTCACTTCCTCTTGTTACTTCAGGTTGGTTGTCCTCCTCGTTGTCTTCCAAAACATCGTATAGCCCGCGCCGATATTCAGTCATCGTCGCGGGCATCACAGAGACTATTGTCACATTGCTAAGTCTTCCTAGCCATTCTGCTCCTCTAATTGGTGGCGGGCTATCTGGTTCTGGCATTCGAAAAGCCGCTATTACCTCGTTTATAAGATTCTCTATTGGTTCTAGTCCTGGCATTTGGAATGCCAGGGCTTCTGGGTTCAGAATTGTCATGATGGTGTAGGATCTAGGCACTGGTTGAATGAGGGTGGGCAGCCCTTCCGGGCTACTTTGTCCACCGCCAACAGTTTGTTGCCACTCCCAGTCATTGATTGGGGGTAACTCCAGAGGGCTTGGGTGGATTTCTGTACTTGAAGTGCTTGGTCCTTCGTTAGGCAAGTATGGTGTCTGGTTCTTCCGTCCTCTGGGATGATTGTTTCTGAATTTGATCTCGGTTTGATGATATGGACAATGGTCCTCATAGCAATGCGACTAGTGAAGTTTGCTATATTGGAGATCCTTGGGTGGCCTGCTTCGGAGAGTGCACTTGTCACCCCAATCATTTCCCCCAGTGATTGAGCAGGGGCTTTCAGGAGGCACAGGGGCCTTATCGGGGGACTCCGTATAGGAGTAAGGAGGGGAGGTAGAGGAGAGTTCTTGCCCCGGTTCTATTGTGTTTGATTTTTGCTTGTAAACTCTGTTATCTGAGATGTCATCTGCTTCCTTTGTGAAGTCGTGGACATAGAGTTGGTTCAAATCTGATCTGTCCTCGTATATCCGACAAAGGGTGTCAGCTAAATAGTTCCTGCTTCCAGGCGCGCAGACTATCTTTGCGTCGTACTTTCCTAAGGTACTGAGCCATCAAACTTGCTTTCTGCTTGGATTCTTCGTAGTCCGTAGATGAGTCAAGGGTTGGTGGTCACTTACTATCATGAAGGCGTTTCCCATTAGGACATTGGGGAATAGGTTAAGTGCTTCCACTATTGCTAAGGCCTCTTTATTGGTGGTTCCATAATGTATTTGTACGTTGGCAAACTTCCTGCTGTGTAATGAGGCCGGTCGAGCCGTCTCGTATGTGGGTCCCTGTCCTACCCATACTCCTATTCCTAACTCTGAGACGTCCGTAATTAGCCAGATTGGTTCATCACTTCGTATGTCGATTGGGTGCGTGGCTTTGTGGTTGATGATGCACTTTTTTACCATCTCAAATGCCCTCTGATGGGTTGCTGTCCATACGAATTCCACATTTCCCGTCAGATGTATTAGCGGTGCCGTCAAGTTAGTATGGTTTGGGAGGAACTGAGCCATATAGTTCACTATTCCTAGAAAGCGATGCAATTCCTTTTTGTTACCAGGTGTTTCCCGACTAGTAATGCTTGATATTTTCTGGGGAGAGGCATGGATCCCCTCGTTATCCACTATATGTCCTAGTACTTCCAGCTTATCTGTGAATAGTACTGACTTGTTCTTGCTTACATGGAACTTTGCCTTTCTGAGTAGATCACATACCTGGCGTATGTGTTTCTCATGTTCCTCTGATGTATCTGAGAATATAAGAATATCATCAGTGTATACCCATACAAAATGATATAGAAATTCGCTTAGGAGGTCCTCCATTATCCACGTGAAGGTTGCAGGTGCATTCATGTCTCCTTGTAGCATTACTTTGCTGACAAATCCCCCCAAGGGGGTTTTAAATGAATTAAACTTAACACTGGCTTTGTCCACTCGTGTTTGGAAGCTTGTATCACTTAGGTCAATCTTACACCTGAATTTCGCCCGTCCTATGCAGTTAAGGATCTGCTGTTGCTTTGGAATCGATAGACTATCTATGATCATGTTGTAGTTTCGGATTTTCAGGTCTACCACGGGGCGGATCCTTCTGTCTGACTTTGGTTGTACAAACATAGGCGCTGCTCCAGGAACTTCCTGTCGCATGATAACTCTAGCCCGTAATTTCTCATTTATCCAGTTCATGAGTTTCTCCTTGTACGCTTCTGGGATCGAGTATGTTGGTTGGTTTTGCAGGTCGGTTGCATCCTTTAGCCAAATATGGTGGCTAATCTTATGTACAGGGGGTAGCATTTCAGAGACCTTGTCCCAGAATACATCCTTGTATTCTTCCAACAATGTTGTTGTGGTGGCCTCTAACACCGTGGCTCAGAATTCCCCGCTTGTTGGTTTGTATAGCACACGCAGTTTGTCATTGGGAAACTCCACTGCTGTATCCCCACACCTGATGAGGGCATTGTGTCTTCTTAGGAATGGCATTCCCATGAGGGCCTCATATCTCTCGAGATTTCCTACCAACATCTCCTGATTCGTCCATTTCTTTTTTCCGATTCCCACCATCAAACCACACCTTTTATGGCTTGAGGAGCGGGAACCTTTCATAGCCATATTGACTGTTGTCGCTTGTGGTAGAGGTTCCGTAGAGATGCCATGGGTAGAGATAAAGGTGAGGCTAACTATGTCGCAACTGATTGTTCCCGTGTCAAATAGTACCGTGGCTGGGTGGCCATCTATCTGAATCGTTCCCTCTCGAGGGTCACGGCGCCTGATTGCCAGTATTAGTTGCGTTCAGAGGTTTTCTATTTCCACCGAGTTAATTGCCACTTCCAGGCATTCGGTTGCTTCCTTGTAGTTCGTACTTGTTTCTCGCTTATTCAATTTTCCTTTTCCCCTTTTGGTATAGCAGTCCATTGCATAGTGCCTGTTTTTCCGCCATTCGAAACATCGGCCTTCATCGCATCGTTTCTGCTTCCTGTTCTTTCTGTCTTTCAACACTTGGCGGTTTGGTTGTTCCTTTCTTGTGTTGTCCCATGATGACGATCCTTTGCTGCTCCTCTGCTGGGGAACACGTGTCCGGTAAACTCCTGTCTCAGACAGGAACGCATCCATGCGTTCAGCTCACTTAATGATCCTGCCAAACGAGTCTCCATCTTCCTCAATGGGTTCTACCTCCTGGCATAGTCTGGGATGCATTGCTTCATATAAACTCTGCCGCAGTGTGTACTGGGATACTGTCCCAGCGGGTAACCTTCCATGGTACATTAGGAGGTCTGTTGCTATCAGTGTTATTTTTTCTGTCTTTCCATTCCGCACTTGTTGGATTCCCTTAAACTTCTTGTAAAGTTCTTCTGTATTTTGTGAGGACTAGAACCTGTCCCGAAGGTAGCTTATCAAGGTTGTTCCTGGAATTTTTCCTTGCTGTCGTGGTGGTTCATTGCTTGATGATATGCTTCTTCTGCCTTCCCCATAAAGAAACTTCTGAAGTATGCTCTACTTCCTTCTTTGGTCTTATCCACGTCATGCAAAGTGAGGTATTGGGAAGTGGTTGTTACCCATCGGTGAAATGCTTCAGGCTTGAGGTTATCCTTTTCACCTGAGAATGTGGGTGGTAGTGGGAGCTTGACTTTGGTTACTGTTCGTCCGGCCCCCAGGCCGGCCGGTGCAGCTCCTTCTCCTTCAGCCATATCGTATTTGGATTCTTTGCTGCTGCAGCTATCATCCGACGAGCTTTCCGCAGAGTCACTCCTGGGTTTGTCTCCAGGTTCTGCTGCAATCGAGTGGTCTGACTCTTCCTCTTCGCTGCTTTCCTTCTTTGGTGTACATTGAGGTGGGCTATCTTTTCTCGCCGGTTGTGCCGCTGCCTTTTCTTTGCCGGGGTTGGGGGGGAAAAGCCTCGGGAGCCTTGTCGCTGCCTTTGCTAACTCATCTGTTGACACGCTAAAGGTCTGCTTGGCCAAATCTCAAGCTCACTGTCTTTCTGCTTCGCTGATTGAGAAGTCGCTCTTTGGCCCCTTTGGCTTCTTCGGTTACCTTCGTTTGGTAAGGCCTTCTCGTGGGACCTGCTTCCCACTCCGAGTCTCCGGTGGCTCAATGGTATTGTGTCGGCGGAGCCGAACCTTCCATGGTTCTGCTGCTCCCAGATGCCAGCTTCGCTGTTGGACTTTCATAGGTTCCTCAGACCAAGTGCCTGCGGGTTGCTTAACCACTTGCCGAAGTTAAAAAAATGAACCATGTTCGGGCCGGGCCCTAGTCATGTAGTGGTACCACAGGAGCAGCTGGCTTCTTGATCAACAAGAAGTTAGCACTGCTTACTAAAGAAGTCTTCGAATGGGGTGTAATAGGAGATCAAAGAAGTCACTGTTCAACCAAGCATATTAAGAATACTGTCGGTTGAAGTCTGCTGTTTCCATCCTGGAAACAAGCAGTCTGTAAATACAGTCTATCACTTATCTCTGGTATGAGCGATAATCTAAAACATCGTGAGCATCAACTGATAGTACACGAAGCAATACAAGTATCAGACGATACCGTGAAACTAAAGATAAAACCATATCCTAGTACCCGTACCGGTTACACTCCCAATCCTCCATTTCGATATTAATCCGCCTGCAATCGTGGCAGTAATCGATCTAAAAGATCTTCTAGTATGCGTCTAGCGTGATGCTTCCCTTGCGCAGTAGTTCTCTGACCATGATGTATCGTCCCTTGATCCTTATTTCATCATAGGTCGACCTTTCTTAGTTCTGGTAAAAGGGGTAAAGGCTTGTAAGAGGGTAAAGGTTTGTAACAGGATAAAGGTTTCTCTTTCAGTTTGGAGGTCTGATAGTAAGGCTTTTCTCTTCGCTGGAGCTTGAGGGATGGTAGGTGGTATTTGTGTCTTAGTATTGACCTCGCTTAGATGGTGACCTCGCTTAGGTGTTGACCTCGCTCAGGGGTTCAGCAGTTGGTGGGTGGTATTTAATCCCGGTTTCTTCCGTTTCTTTGCATCTATCAGATTTTTTTGTACTCATATAACATCCACTTCCCAAGCGAAATATGTTGGCCACTGTTTCACCCCACATCTGCTCCGGTGATTCAGCCATTATTTCTAGGCATTTGTTGCAAATGTGAATGAATAGTCGGTATGTAAGGTATCGTCTAAGGGTAATTTCATGGTTTACCGGCTGTTCTATTAGCTGATGGCATTATCTCCAGGTAGCCTGCTCATAATTTGACATCGTAAGGCTGTTGGATGGTATCTTTTTCTTCCTTTGTTATTCCCAGTCCATGGCTTCGACAAGCCATTCCAGGTATGCCGGGTCATCTTTCCTTACCCGTTTCTCATCTTTGCTGCTTTCAAAATCACTCTCAAAGTGGGCTGCCCAATATCTATTTTGTATTTCCTGATCTGTGTTGGGATGGAGTTGTTGGATTTCCGGCAGAGTTGGGCTCTATGCCACCGTCATATGGTGTATTGTTGGGGGTAGCTCATCCTCCGCTTGGTTGTCCTCCCACCATTGGTTTACCAGTTTCATCCCATTTTCTCACACTACGAGGGGTTTCGAGCTGTTTTCCATTTCTGGATATCCCGTCCATCTTACCAGAAATTGGTCACAGCTATAGCACTTCCTGTGGTCCTTTATAACCTCCACCTCCCAAGCCAAGTTTTCATGAACCGTGATTGGAGTTGGCTTGGCATGGATTCTTCCGTGAAAGACGGTATTGTCATTAGCAAGGTATCGTTTCACAGTGGGTACGTAGAAAGTTGCTTTTCGGTTTCTGTACATTCTGCCATCTATTCCGACAGCACAGTTTTGCCTATGTTTGTGTAACGGGGGCACCTCTAGGAAGATGGATCCCAAGGTTGCGACTGCACCAAACAACTTCAAACTTCGCGCCAAATGTTCACCCAAATGTAACAGTAAAGTAAGAGGTAAAACTTAATATCATTAAGCCTAACGCTTGATGCAATTAAGGTCTCGAGAGGATTGATTGTTAGAGTAGAAGAGTTCTTGCATAGACGTTCAGGTAGTTTTATCTTATGTTAGAACCTCCCACATCAGTTTACTTCAAGTGTTCGAGGACAACCTTCTCCGCTTCGGGCGGTCCGATGCGTCTCCTGACAGACCCTTTGGGCATGCATGTGTCGACACACTCTAGGCGGCGTTCACCTTATGCGGTTATCGCTTCTGCGGCGCATTTCCATTTTGCCTGCTGGAGTGAAAACCTCTGCGCATCGGCGTCTTGCCAGTGGCTAACAGTGTAGACGCCACATGAACTAGACGATCTATGTTACCCTTCACATGCGTGTTAATCTCTACTTGGCCCCAGATGGTACTGTGAGTGTTTATCTATCTACTATTTACGGTTCTTGAGCTTCCGGTGTCTTCCACTTGGTACGCTTATCCAGAAGGGGTCCAATGGGCACTAACCATGAGCACTACCTCAGACCCCCCTTACCTGTGGTAGGAATCATGCTTGTAGTGTCTCTGTACGTCCATTTCAGAGCCTATGACGTGGGGGACACTTTCGGGCTTGGTAGGTGTAAAACTCTCCCGGCTGCCCCGGCACCACCCAGGACTACCTTCGGGACCCCTATGGATAAAACCTATTAGCTCCATCGGTTTTGGTCCGTTTCACTCCAAACAACCCAGAGGAGGTACTCCATCCTCCGCCCTATACCTCCTTTATATCCTGCAAATGGCTTGCTGTCGGCCGGACAGCAGCAATGTATATAGTGTTGCAAGCAGGTCTGTAAACATTCCACTTTCCTAGACTGCACACAACCACGCAACCGTTCCCCCATGACGTCGGGGCCTTAAGACGGGGCCGGAGGGGTATGATAGGAATAACATCTCCAATTTACAGCTTCTTCGGAGCTGCCTAGCTCGCCCAATAGCATCTCCCAGAACCTTAGATTCCCATCTTATGTGTAGCCACCCGTGACAAACATTTCAGTCACTTTTCCCAAACTCCCTGAGAGACTTGGTATTGAAAGGTAGGGTAACCCAGGACTTTGGGCAGGGTAACCCAAGCCCCATGGCACAGTAACCTGACCCAGAGGGTAGGGTAACCTTGTCTAGCGGACAAGATAACTTTTCCCTATTATCCTGTCTAACCCGTCACCGCTGATAGACATTTCTGACCTGTCTGCTGTTACCCGGCCTAGCTAAGCAACTGCCCCTTCAGAGGTCCCTAAGTACGCTGACACCCCTCCCAGGTGTACCCAGGTACTTACGTACCTGGCCAGCTAATTCTGTTCATTCTCAGAGCCCGGGCCATCAGGTCTCCGTAGGTCAAGCACTCACTTGCCTGCCGGTCCCTACCAGTTCATCTCCAGGCTAGCTGTATGGGTGTAGGTTCCGACTACCATACCTCATGTATGCTGGGTCCTTACAGTTTATCATATTCAATTATCTTGAACGGTCCGCGCCAGCGCAGTTGCAATTTCTTACTTTGTCCTAATTCCCTTGCGTAGAGACTTCCATAAACTAATAACAGGTTACCTTTGCCTACTGGCGTATGGTGTCTGCGGGGTCTTGCTGCCGTTCTTGTACTCCTATATTGCGTCAATTTGATAGCATTAAATGCCGTGTTCCGGATTGCTTGCTGTCTGTTCAACAATTCGTCGGCAGCCAGTACCACAGAGTTCTTGAAATTTGCTAGGGGGAGTAGCGGGTAGCTATTTCCAAAAACAGCTTTCTATGGTGACATACTGTGGGTTTCCGACCATTCTGCATTTAGGTATACTGCTATTTCCAGTGTAGCATCGAATCAATTGTTTTGTCTTGCATTGACTGGATTTCGCAGGGCTGTTTTCAATTATCGAATTTCCATTTTGACTTGTTTATTTGTCCCATGGTGGCCTGGTGCCACCTTGATGTGCTCAATTCCTAGTGATCGGCACTTCTGTTTCCATACATGTGACTCAAATCATGCATCCGCATCGCTGACTAGAGATGTTGGATATCCATGGGGTGTAAATATTGTGTTGCGCAGTAGTTCCCAGGTTGTTGTTGCTGTCACTTGCTCAGTTGTAGGTATGAGCCATGTGAATCCCGAAAACCTATCCATCGGAACCAGGATTGTGTAATATCTCCATTAATTGTGGAATGGTCCCGCAAAGTCACTGGCGATTGATTCGAAGATTTCCACCAGTAGAACAATCATTTGTGCATTTCTTTCTGGTAAATTTGTGGGTTCTTTGCTTGTTTGGCAGGTGTGGCATGGGTCCACGTGTGCTCTGAAATCTTTGCGCATTTCGGGCCAGAATAGGTACTTAGTAGCGTATCGCAAGTTCCGCTCCACTCCGTAATGGCCTTCATTGTGAATCTCGGATATAATGTACTGTCTCGGTTTCATATATCCGAACACGGGACCTTTCTGAATATACAGATATTCCTCCCCATATTGTGTTTTAGCGCATAGGCTTCTATTTGCAATCATGTAGAAGGATAAATCGCTGGTGGAGTTCATGTTTTTATTGACTTTCTTCCATATCGGTTCCCTCCACTATGCTGCGACCATATGTGCTTGGAATGTCCTTGTAATTTCCTTCATTGTCTGTAATATGTCAGGCTCATTCTCCATCTCATTTCCTCTACTTGTTTCAGATTGGTCACCCTCCTCGTCGTTTTTCAAGACATCATATAGTCCCTGCCGATATTCGCTTATCATTGGAGGTATTACTAAAACAATTGCTTTATTGCTGCAGCTTTCTAATCATTCTGCTCATCTAATTGGTGGTGGGGTGTCTGGTCCTGGCATTCGGAATGCCCATATCATTTTATAGATAAGGTTTTCTATCAGTTCTGCTTATCTGATCGGTGGCGAACTGTCTGGTTCTGGTATTTGTAATGCCGGGGCTTCCGTGTTTAGTAGTGCCAGTATTGTGTAGGATCTGGGCGTCGGCTGGGCAAGGGTGGACGGTCCTCCCCCAGCACAGTCTAGTCCACCACCACTCATTTGTTTCTATTCCCAATCATTGAGTACACGGGACTCTGGAGGGCTTGGGTTAGGTTATGTGCTTGGGGGACTTGGTCCTTCAATAGGAGGGCAAGGGATCAGAGCTCTCCACCATCTGGGATGGTTGTTTGCGAATTTGATCTCGGTTTGGTGATATGGGCACTGGTCCATGTTACGGTGCGAGTAATGGAGTTTCCTATGCCAGACATTCCTCGAGTGGCGTGCTTCCGAGGGTGCACTTGTTGCCCCAATCATTTCCTGCAGGGATTGCGCAGGGGCTTTCAGGCGGTAACGGGGCCTCATTGGGGTACTCAGTATATGAGTATGGAGGGGAGGTGGGGGAGAAATCTCCCGCGGGTTCCATCGTGTTTGCTTCTTGCTCCTAGACTGTCTTATCTGAGATGTCATCCGCTTACTTCGTAGGATCAAGGATATATAGTGGGTTCAAGTCTGATCCTCCCTCGTATATCCAGAAAACAGCATGAGCTAAATAGCTCATCCTTACTGGTGTGTAGACGATCTTTGCATCCTATTTTCCCCAGGCACTGAGCCATCTAACTCGTTTTCAGCTAGGGTTGTTTGCAGTTCAGAGATGTGTCAGGGTTTGGTGGTCCATTACTATTGTGTAGGTATTTCCCACTAGTATATTGTGGAACCGATTAAGCCCTTCCACTGTCACTAAGGCTTCCTTATCGGTGGTTCCATAATTCCTCTGTGCCTTAGTGAATTTCCTGCCATACAATGCGGCTGGTCGTGCTATCTCATATGTAGGTCCTTGTCCTACCCATGCCCCCGTTCCGAAGTCTAAGGTATCCGTGTCTAAGCAAACTGGTTCCTTGCTCCGTATGTCTATTAGTCGCATGACTTGGTGATCGACAAGTCCCTTTTTTGCTATTTTGAATGCAGTCTGATGGGTGGTTGGCCATAGGAATTCCTCATTTTCCGTTAAATCCATTAATGGTGCCATTATGGTAGCATGGTGGGGGAGGAACTGGGCCACATCATTTACTATTCCTGGAAAGCGTTGTAATTCTTTCTTGTTGCCAGATGTCTCCCAACCTGGAATGGATGATATTTTTTGGGGAGACACATGGATTCCTATGTTGTCCACTATGTGTCCTAGTACTTCCAGTTTATCTGCAAATAGTACTGACTTCTTTTTGTATGCGTAGAACTTTTCCTGTCTGAGTGAGTCACATACCTGTCGTATGCGCCTTTCACATTCTTCTGATGTGTCTAAGAATATGAGAATATTATCAATGTATACGCGTACAAAGTGATGTAGAAATTTGCTCAAGAGGTCCTCCATTATTCACATAAAGGTTGTAGGTACATTCCTGTCTCCCTGTAGCATTACTTTGCTGACAAACCCTCCAAATGGGGTTTTGAATGAGTTGAACTTAGGGCGATCTTTATCCACGCTTGTATGGATGTATGCGTTGCTCAAATCAATCTTACTCCAGAATTTTGCTCAGCCTATCCGCTTTTTGATCTCTTGTTGGTTAGTGAGGGATGGACTATCCATGATTGTGTTGTCATTTCGAACTTTCAGGTCCACCTGGGGGTGGATCCTGCCATCTCACTTAGGTTGTATCAACATAGGGGCTGCTGCGGGAACTTCCTGTCGTACTATCATCCCGGCTCCGAATTTCTCCTTAATCCAGTCCATGAGTTTTCCTTTGTATGCTTTGGGGATTGAGTATGTTGGCTGGTTCTTTAGACCCACTGGATCTTTCAGCTGAATGTGATGGTTAATCTTATGCACAAGGAATGCTGTTACAGGGACCTGGTCCAGGCATACATCCTTGTACTCTTCCAACAGTGTTCCTAAGGTTGCATCTGTAACCCTAGTGCAGAATTTCACGCTTGTTGGTTTGCATGGTACTCGCAGTGGGTTATCGGGAAACTCCACTGCTGTGTCCCCATACCTGGCAAGGGCGTTATGTCTTTTCAGGAATGGCATTCCAATCAGGGCATTATATTTTGCCAAGTTTCCTGCCAACATCTCCTGGTTTGTCCATTTCTTTTTCCTGATTCCAATAATCAGCCCACATTTCTTGTGGCTTCAAGAGTGGGAACCTTTCATTGCCATGTTGACTGTGGTTGGTTGGGGTAGAGGTTCTGTGTGTATGCTGTGGGCAGAGATAAGGGTGGTCCTGTAATGTCACAACCGCTTGTTCCTGTATCGAATAGTACCTTTGCTAGATGCCTGTAACGGGGGCACCCCTAGGGGGATGGATCCCAAGGTTGCGACCGCACCGAACAACTTCGAACTTATCGCCAAAAGTTCACACAGATGTAAGAGTAAACTAAGGAGTAAAACTTAATATCATTAAGCCTGGCGCTGCACCCAATTAAGGTCTCGAGAGGATTGATTGTTGGAGTAGGAGAGTTCTCGCATAGACATTCAGGTAGTTTTATGTTATGCCAGAAACTCTCGCACTAGTTTTACTCCGATCATTCGAGCCCACCCTTCTCCGCTAAGGGCGGTCCGACACGCCTCCGGACACACCCACCAGGCATCCATGTGTCGACACACTCTAGTCGGCGTTCACCTTATGCGGTTATCGTTTCTGTGGCGCATTTCCAATTTGCCCGCCCGCGTGAAAACCTCTGCGCATCGGCGTCTTGCCAGTGGCTAACAGTCAAGACGCCGTATGAACGAGACTATCTATGACACCCTTCCCATGTGCATCGATTTCTATGTGGCCCCAGGAGCTGCCGTGAACGTTTTATCTGTCTACTATTTACGGTTCATGGACTTCCGGTGTCTTCCACAGGACACAGTGGTCCGAAACTGATCCGCTGGGCCCTACCCATGTCCACTACCTCAGATGAACCTCACCTGTGGTAGGAATCACGCTTTTGGTATCTCTGTACTCCCCTTTCAGAGCCTATAACGTTGGGGACACTTTTGGGCTTGGTAGATATAAAACTCTCCGGGTTGCCCCGGCCCCAACCTGGACTACCTTTGGGACCCCCATGGTTAACACCCGTTAACTCCGCTAGCCTGGGTCCGTTTTACTCCAAACAACTTTGGGGAGGTACTCCACCTCCCACCCCGTGCCCCCTTGTATATCCCGCGAACAGCTTACGGTCGACCGGACGGCAGCAACGTATATAGTGTTGCAAGCAGGTCTCCCAAGATTCCACTTTGCTAGACTGCCCACAACTACGCAACCGTTTGTGTATGATGTCACGGCCTCAAGGCGGCGCCGGAGGGGTATGATAGGAATAATGTCTCCAATTTGCAGCCTCTTCGGAGCTGCGTAACCCGCCGAATAGCATGTCCTAGAACCCCAGATTCCAGTATTACACATGGTTTTGCAGGACAAACATTTCAGTCATTTTTCCCAAACTCCGCAAAGGACTTCATATTGAAAGGTCGGGTAACTTGAGACCTTGGGCAGGGTAACCCAAGCCCCGTGGCATGGTAACCTGATCCTGAGGGTAGCGGAGCCTTTCCCTGTTAACCTGTCTATCCCGTCACCAGAGATAGGGACTTCTGACCTTTCTCCAGTTACCCTACCTAGCTCAGTAACCGCCCCTTCAGAGGTCCCTAAGTACGCTGACCCTGCTGCCGGGTGTATCCAGGTACCTAAGTCCCTGACCAGCCAATTCTGTTCATTCTCGGAGCCCGGGCCATCGGGTCTCCGTAGGTCAAGTACTTACTTGCCTGCAGGTTCCTACCAGTTCGCCTCCTGGCTACCTGTATGGGTACAGGTTCCGTCTGCCATAGCTCATGTATGCTGGGTCGTTGCAATGGCCCTTTATGTAGATCGTTCCTTCTCGTGTGTTATGGGGCCTTATTGTCAGTGCTGGTTGGGTTCAGATGCTTTCCATTGCCATCTAATTAATTTCCACCTCGTCATGCTCGGTTGCTTCCATGTGGTTCGTGGTAGCCTCTCACTGGGTTGTTTTTCCTTTTCCCTTTCTGGCATAGCAGTGCTTTGCATAATGCCCCTTTTTCCCATATTCGGAACCTCTGCCTTCATCGCATCGTTTCTGCTTCTTATTTTTCTTCTCTTTTGAACTTTTGCAGTATGGTTTTTCCTTCCCTGCGTTGTCAGGTGATGCTGATCCTTTACTGTTCTTCTGCTGTGGTATGTGGGTTCCGTAAACTCCTGTTTCATACTGGATAGCATCCCTGCATTCAGCCCGTTGGACTATCTTGTCAAAGGAGTCTCCCTCCTCTTCCCTGAGTTCTGCCTCCTGGCGTAGTCGGGGATGCATTGCCTCCTGCAGTCTTTGTCCCCGCACGTACTGAGGTACTGTTCTGGTAGGCAATCATCCATGATACGTTAGGGGATCCGTCTCCACCATGCTTATTTCTTCTGTGTTCCCATTTGGTATTTGCTCGATCTCCTTGAACTTTTGATATAGTTCTTCCGTCTTTCAGGACGATTGAAATGTATCTCTCAGGTGTTTTATGAGGGTTTTTCCTTGGATTTTTTCCCCACTCTCATAGTGGTTCATTGCTTGGTGGTATGCTTCCTGTGCTTTTACTTTACAGAAACTTCCAAAGTACGCTCCACTTCCTTCTTTTGCTTTTTCCATGCCATGCAGACCAAGGTATTGGAAAGTACTTGTTATCCATCGATCAAATGCTCCAGGTTTCAGGTCTTCCCTTTCACCCGAGAACATGGGCAGTAGTGGGAGTTTGACTTTTGGTCCTGTTCACCTGACCCTGGGCTGGGCAGTGCGGTGGATTCTTCTTGAGACATATCGTGTTCGGACTCTTCGTTGCTGTAGCTGTTGTCTGACGAGCTTTCTGAACAGTTGCTGGGCAGTTCGTCTGGCAGTTCTTTCACCACCGAGTAATATGATGTCTCTTCGTCATCGTCTTCCTTCTTTGGTGTACCAACAGGTGGACTGTCTTTCCCCGCAGGTTGCGCCGGTGCCTTTCCTTTGCCGGGGCTAAAGGGCAAGAGCCCTAGAAGGCTGGTTGGTGTCTTTCCTAACTCATCAGTTGATTCGCTAAAGGTCTACTTGGCCAAACCTCGCACTAATTGTCTTTCGGCTTCGTCAATTGAGAAGTCACTCTTTAGCCGTTTCGGTTTCTTGGGTTGCCCTCTTTTGGTAACGCCTTCATGTAAGACCGGCTTCCCACTTCGCGTCTCTAGTGACCCAATGGTGTCAAGTTGGTGGAGCCAAACCTTTCGTCATTCTTCTGTTCCCCGCTACTAGCTTCGATGTTGCACTTTCGTAGATTGATAAGACCAGGTCCAGGCAGGTTTCTAACCACTTGCTGAGGTTAAAATAAGGTAACGTGTTTGGGCCAGGCCCTAGTCACCTGTCCGTACGATAGGAGCAGATAGCTTCTTGATCAACAAGAAGCAAGCGCTGCTTACTAAAGAAGTCTAGGAACAGGATGTAATAGGAGATTAAAGAAGTAACCATTCAACCAAGTATATTAAGAATACCGTTTGTCAAAGTCTACTGTTTCCATCGTGGAACTCAGCAGTCTTTAAATACAGCATATCGCTTATCTCCAGTATGAGCAATATTCTAAAACTTTGTGTGTATCCACTGATCACACACGAAACAATACAAGTATCAAATGACACTGTGAAACCTAACATAAAACAAGGTGTATATCAACGGATAACACACAAAACAATACTAGTATCAAACGATACTGTGAAACCAAACATAAAACAACCTAGTACCCATACCGGTTACACCCACAGGTTTTGTGTAGCCTCTCCGCATATATACTCCTCCACGATATCAGCATGTTCTTTCTACTGAAGAGCTCACCTTTGCTGATAATATTGTAGCAACTTGCTCTCCACTTTCAGAACTATGGTGACCTGAATGTTGAACTAGATTGTCTTTTTAACGAAGCCAGTACTTGCAAGTTCATTTTTTACTAGACATGGGAGGAGGACAAGGTATCTCATGTACCTTCTGGTGTACAGTGTGGTACTTGCGAACACCAGCATGGTTCATAATTTGTTGCTGTCCTTTTTCATTGATAGTATTGTCCATATTGTAATATAGTATTGCAATATTCTGTGTATATGTGTTTTTATGTAATACCAGGTTCTAGTATTAAATAATTTTGCTGTAGTTTTGTTGCATTAATTTTCATTTTGAAGTTACATTCAATAATAAAAAAAGACATAGGCTAGGAATAATACTTACAATCAAGAAAAGATTATGATGTTGGATGGGAGAAAGAAACTTGGAATTGTAATAATATTGTATCACAACAGGACTAGTTATAACAAAATATGAAAAAATAGACCTGTTGTAAGGTAAAGGTTTTAAGGTTAATAACCCAGAAGGCAAAGTGAACAATTACTAAGGCATCATGGTTGCCATCACAGAAAAAAGTGTCACAATTTTTGTTGGAAAATTGGTATAGTCTTTAGTTTGCCAGAACTATATCAAATGATACTTTAACACAAAATTTAACCTAGTACCAGTACTGGTTACATTCCTCCAAAC
Organism: Tuber magnatum; assembly: GCA_003182015.1. NCBI lineage: Eukaryota > Fungi > Ascomycota > Pezizomycetes > Pezizales > Tuberaceae > Tuber > Tuber magnatum. Next base: position 844,353 of record PYWC01000032.1, on the reverse strand, counting down.
AAACCAACTGTTTCAACCAAAACAAAACTAATAATCCTGAAGATCAAAATTCTCCAAGAAATCCTTCTCACCGTAACATTCCCCCTCAAGAAAATTATCACCCAATATGCAATTAAATGATAAGCTAGAACCGCAAAATACCACTTCAACAAGGAAACCAGTTACAGACCAGGGCATATCATAGTGGGCATGCATGATGACATTGTCCCTGGAAACTAATTGGACTATCGCATATTCTTCATAGTAAGAACAGGAGATTTTAGAGAAATATTCACTAAGTGGAATATTACCATAGTTCCCTAATAGTCCTACGAGCAGATAGCACTGCCCCTTACTAAGTTCCACATAGTTTGACATTGCTATGGTTTTGGATAGAGATGTGTTATGTTCTTGTAGTAATTGTGTACTGCATTCTCCCTGGCTTCATCCTCCTCACTGGTCAATTTGAATTGGCTATTAAAGTAAGCCATCCCGAACCTTTTCTTGACTGGTCCTTTGTTAACTTTCTCTCCTAACCAGAAGGTATTAGGTAATCCTGGACACTGGTATCTTGTAGCTGGCCTGGTGATTCCTATTGACATCCCTTGTGCATTTAGTGGGGTTCTCTCCTTGTTATATTCATACCATTTATTTACCAGTTCTATGCTGTGTTCGAGGCCTTCTGGAGATTTCCTGAGGTAACCGGTACAGCTACTAGATTAGGTTTTATGTTTGGTTTCACAGTATCATTTGATACTTGTATTGTTTTGTGTACTATCAGTTGATGTACGCAAGGTTTTATTTTTGGTTTCACAGTATTGTTTGATACTTATATTGTTTTGTGTGCTATCAATTGATACATACCAGGTATCATGTTTGGCTTCACAGTATCATTTGATACTTGTATTGTTTCGTGTGCTATTAGTTGATACACACAACATTTGAAAATGTTGCTCATGCTGGGGATAAGCGATATGCTGTATTTGAAGACCGCCGATTCTGCGATGGAAACAGCAGACTTTGACTGACACTGTTCTAAATATACTTGGTTGAATAGTTACTACTTTGATCTCCTATTACACACCTTCGAAGCCTAGTTTGGTAAGCAGCGCTCGCCTCCTATTGATCAAGAAGCCATCTGCTCCTATCATACCTCTAGGTGACTAGGGCACAGCCTTGACACATTACAGCTGATGTCTTCACTTCGTGGGTATCCTTTCCATTGCACTAAGAATCCATTTTACCTGTATCATTTTCTGTGGTTTAAGGTTTCCTCAACTTCCAACTCTGAGTTCTCCTTTGCCAGGATGTAGGTAGGGCAAGTATGGGCTCATTGAGGAAATCTTTGGTCATTGTTTGAGTAGTAGCATTTTACTGAGGTAGAGTGGAAGACACCCATATCCTTCCAATAGGTTTTGCCTACTATCGTAACTTTCTAGTTCTCAGTAAATCCCTCAATTTCTAGTACTTTAAATAGTTCTCGCCAGTGAGGTTGTCATTTCTTACTCCTTTCAAATGTGAAGGCAAATAGTACTCAACGGACAAGGATCAATTCTGCAAACCGCTATAGGTTTGTGAGCTTTTCAGGATCATGCTACTATGAGTGTGCTTTACTGCAGCACTTGCTTCACTGCCTGGTAGGCTAGCCTTCCATCGGTCTGGTGCCGGTTGAGGTAGTTATCTGTGGCCAGGACTGCAGAGTTTCTAAAGAGGGTTGTTAGTAGTAGGAGGTAGTTGATCGATCCCTTGTCAGGTATGATACCGTGTTGAGGGTTTCGGAGAAGCCTGCATTCAGGTATGCTGTGGGGATAGTAAGCAGGGGTTTCTAGTTTCCCTGCAGTCTGTTGACCATGTTCCTTAGGCTAGTTTTGAGATTGCTAATCTTTTGTTCAACCTTGACATTGGTTTCCTGGTGGCCAGGTGCTCCTTTAATATCTTTGATTCCAAGGTATTTACATGTTTGCTTCTACCAGTTAGATTCGAAGCAAGGGTTGGTATCAGTGATTGTTGGCCGGGGGTGGCTGTAAGAGATAAAGATATCTCGTTGCACTAGTTTCATTGTTCCTTCCGCTGTGAATGTGATGTTGGTAGGGATAAACTACACATAGCTGCTTAATTGGTCCACTGCTACCAGGACCAGGACAAATCCATTTGACTTATTGAAACACCCTACAAGATCAAGGGCGATCGACTCACACATCTCAGAAGCTGGGTCAACGGTTTGGGTCCTTTCCTCTGGTCTGTGGGTTGGTTCCTTGATGGTCTAGCAGGTATCACTTTGCTTTACTTAGTCGCAAAGGTTCTTCCTCATCTCAGGCCAGTAGATGTATTCAGTTGGATAGTGGAGATTTTGTTCTATACCATGATATCCTTTACCATGTATCTTATACATGATGTATTCTCATATGGTATTTCCATTGAAAGCGTATCCTTTCAGAATAATGAGGCAATGTTCACCATAAAGGGTACTTATATCTAGTATTCCATCTCTTAGATAGACAACTTCCAGTTCTCCTTGTTCCATGGAGCTCATACGATGGTGGTAGGCTTATTTGTGTCACTATCGAGATACCATCTGATGTCCAAAAATGCCTTGTATCTTGCGAGATGTGTTGATAACGTCCTATTCATCTGCAATCTGTTCTGTTCTGATCATCGTCTGTCCTGTGTTTCCTTGCTCTTTCAGGGTATTATAGACAGTGTGGTGGTATGCTTCTGTCCCGTTGTAGCTAGAGGAGTGCTAGCCAGTGGACAGAAGCAAGGAAAAGGTTTTGTACGTGACCTCATTTAGAGGTCATGCAGTTAAGTTATTCTTTCACATACAGGATCTCGTCAGCAGGTCATGGGGTTGGTTGATGTTAAATTGATTTCACGCATATGACCTCGTAAGCAGGTCATGGGGCTCAATAGGTTTAATTGCATTTCGCACATGACGTACAGGTGACGTCATGGGGAGAGTCTAGACTGGCTGGTAAGGCTTACCGGCAAGGCAGACTCGTTTATGTTTCGCAAGTGACCTCTTTAGTAGGTCATGTAGTTTGTTTGTACACTTGATTTATATTGCGTTTGATTTATGTTTTCACACATGACACCGTTTAGAGGTCAATGGATGTTTTATGTTTACGCACATGACTCGTTTGAGTCATGCACTAGATTTTGTACCTGACCTCACTTGAGGATCAGGGCTGGGTTAGAGTTGTGGGAGGAGGCCTATATAAAGACTGCGCTTTTACAGCTAGGTTAGCTCTTCCTGCAACCATCTACTGTTATTTCCTATCTACTACTTTACGTTCTTTACAATACAAAAACCTTTACGCTCCAACCATCTCCGCTAGGTGGAACCAACATAGAGTCAAGAACCCATCCGCTACACAGATTCGGCCAACAGGATACAAGTGCCACTCTTGACGCTGGTGAGAAACCGATTCTTAAGTGAGAATGGTAAGATAGGGCCAAGAGATACGAGAAGCTCTTGGACACAGCACAGTGCAGTTCGGAAAACAATGGAGGTCGTTACCTGTCCTGAGTAATACGAGAAGTGGGATACCGTAACATTTGGTTGCCCCTCCTGCAATACCTAACAACAACAAGATGGCAACTCCAAGAAATACAGAGTTCACCCAAGACAACGAAGGAGATATCAATCGCAGGGACAATACCGTCAACCTAGGATGAGTATGGAATGTCTTAAGCAAAGCAGCAAGCTAACCCTCCCGAGCAGCAGGCCCGGTTACACCAGAATCAATCTCACCTCCAGGTAGTTCACCCGCAGCAACATCATGATCAAGAGGGATAGCAGCAGCAGTGACACTGGCACCCCTAGCAGGGCCTACTACACACGCCCTGATGATGAACTAAGATCAGATGACGAGATTCCTAGGCACAATCAACACCCACATGGAATCAAGATCAAAATCAAGAGACCTGGACTTATTTGAGGAAGACCGTGAGAAGTTAAGACAGTTCCTGAGCCAGCTGGAACAATACTTCAAGGTCAAGGGGTACGGCATGGGAAAAGATACGATAAGGGTGGACGATGCTGAGTCCCTCCTGAGAGAAGTAGCGGGGCAATAGATAATATGCTACATGGAAGGCAAACAAGATGGGACATGGGCCTCGTGGGAAGAGTTCAGGGAAACTCTTCATACCCAATTTGGAGATCGAAATACCAAGGAGACAGCGAGACTTAAGCCGGAAAAGATGAGACAAGGAAAGGACTACTTCTCCGACTACTGGCACAGGTTCTGCATGACCGCCGTCAAAGTGGAATATGACGACAACATGGAGCACCGCTATCTACTGGGCAGTACCAACGAAAGGATGCAAGTAGCCTGGATATACTCAGACCAGACTGATCGAACGGTAGAACACTTCAGGGTGTGGGCCATGGAAAAGGAAGACAAGATCAACATGGTTAGACACGCTCAAAGCAAAACTGCAGCGATAACCCATATGACCCCACAGTGCAACAACAATGGTACTTGTCGACTGGTAAACATGCCATGCCTGGGACCTGCTAGAGACCCTATGTACTTGAACGCAGCAGGAAGCAACAACAGGAGGTTCCAATGGCTGTCCAACCAGGAATACCAGAAACGAAGAAAGAAGAATACATGCCTTTGATCCGGATTGAAGGGGCATTTCCTTAAGTACTGGCGGCGCAAGAAAATGAAGCTCCAAGAAATGGACGCGACTGCGAGGATGGATGAGCCGGAGACTTTAAACCAATACCGTCCACAGCAAAGAGTGGTGTGCAGGACAAGGAATGAGGCAAACCCTCCAGCTTCACAAATCTATTAACGAATGAAGAAAAAATAGGAACGACGATCAACAGGATGAATGGATACGAGAACGACAGCGACTCTCTTATGATTAAGATAAAACTATGCACAACACATAAAGACACGGAAACGAACACGATGCTCGATTCAGGAGCAACTGAGGAATGCATCGACCAGAACTTCTGTGAAACTCCAGGGATACTGCTGAAGAAGATAAAGAGATCAAGAGATATATATGTGCTCAACAGGGAGAAAAGCAAAGCATGACCAAGCACCCATACTGCGTAAGCGGTAATGGAGATAGGGTCACCCCACGAAGCCATGACGTTTCAAGTAGCCTATTTGCAAAAGCATAATGCAATACTAGGAACATATTAGCCAAAACGACACAATGCTAACGTTGATTGGGAAAAAGGCCAAATCAACTTCAACAGTGAACTATGCACACAATTGTGCCTGGAAACTGCCCCAAGATCGCAACAATCCCCAAGGAACAAGCAATAAGGGAAAACTGGAGGACGCAAATCCTGTAGATGGACACCAAGTACAAAGAGGGGATCCCTCATGACAAAGGCATAAGTGTCCAAGGGTTACACGCGAATGCAAAGAAACCAACACAAGGATGGACCAAGGCTGTAGGCCATGACCTGTCGAGCATCGAAGAGACGATGGTCCCCGCCTGAGGAAAAAAGAAGATTCTAACAAGAATTGCAATAGGGCTTCCCGATGGCACCGATGCAAGAATTGCTCCACACAGTGGTATGGCCACCCGACATGGGATTACCACGGGCATCGGAGTAATCGACATAGACTATAGGGGTGAGGTGCAGGTCCTATTAATCAACCTGCAGGATAAAGACTATGCCATCCAAAAAGAGGATCGCATAGCACAGAAGATTATCAAAAATATTGATACCAGAGAGCCCCACGAAGTACGAGACCTAGACCATGCCAAAAGAGGCAACAAAGGATTCGGCAGTACCAGACCAGGAATCCCGAAGGACAACACCCCCACCAAAACGATGGAAGAGAAACCCCGCAGCATATCCTTCATATTATCAAAGGGCTTAAGTCAATACCATTGGACAGAGGAACAGACGGGAATGCTCAAATGGGGCGAAGAAGAAGACAGACCAATGATCGCAGAAGCATCAACGATTAGCACATGACGAGCAGTAAAAGAAGAAGCCAAAAAGAGGAGTATACTCTGGAGGCAACTGGTCCTGAAATAATATCACAACTATCTTAATGTATTTGAAGAAAACGAAAGAATGGATCTTCCCGAACATGAAAGCGAAGATCACCAGATCAAGCTAGAGGAAGAATATGCAGCACCATTCATGAAGCTCTACCCGTTAAGGGAAGAGGAATTGAAAGTGCTATGAGAATACCTCCAACAAAACCTGGCCAGGTAGTGGATCAGACCATCGTCCTCCATGGCAGGGGCACCCATCCTGTTTGTCAAAAAGGAAGATAGGAAACTGAGACTCTGCATAGACTTCCAGGGACTAAACGTGGTATCACAAAAAGACTGATACCTTCTACCATTGATCGAGGAAGCACGGGACCGACTAGGACTGGCCAAGCACTATACAAAGTTGAACATCAAGGACACATATCACAACATAAGGATAGCCGAAGGTGACGAGTGGAAAGTGGCTTTCAGGACACAATACGGACTATTTGAATATTTGGTCACGCTCTTTGGATTATCCAATACACCAGCATCATTCCAACGGTGGATCAACTCCAAGTTGAGCAAATATCTGGCTATATGCTGTATCATCTATCTAGATGATATACTTATCTGTTCCGACAATATGGAGCAACACCACCAGGGCATCTGAAATGTTTGGCAGGTATTGAGAGAAGCCGAGGTCAAGCAAAAAGCATCGAAATGCGACTTCCATATGGATGAAGTCGAATACCAAGGATTTATCATCAACCCAGAAGCAATACAAGATGATCCAGTCAAGACAGCAGCTATCGATGAATGGAAAGTGCCACAGAGTGTGAAAGGAGTGCAAAGCTTGATAGGCTTTTCCAACTTTTACCAAAGATCTATCAAGCGATCTAGCCGTATGGCTAAACCCCTCTATGACACAGCGAAGAAAGGGATCAAATGGGAGTAGGGAGAGAAACAACAACAAGCATTTGACAATATGAGAAAATGACTTACCACGACACCCATACTACAACATTTTGACCCCACGCTACCCATCAGGATCAAGATGGACACAACCAACTATGTATGCTCTGGGATCCTCTCCCAGCAGGGCAAGGATGGATTATGGAAACCGGTCGCTTTTCAATCAAAAACAATGTCCACGGCAGAGCGAAACCATGACATTTACGACAAAGAACTGTTAGCCATTGTTAAAGCAATTAGGGACTGGAGGAGATACATGCTAGGAAGTCAACATGTGATCGGTGTCATCATAGACCACAAAAACCTACTAGCATTTACTACTACCAAAGAACTCGACAGACGACAGATCAGATGGAGCGAGAGATTAGCCAATATCATCTGCAAATTGAATACTGACCAGGCAAGGAAGGAGGAAAGCCAAACGCATCGACAAGAAGGACGGAGGATTTCTCAGCCAAAGAAGAAACACGGTCACAACGATAAAGGATAGTATTGGCCAAGGGAAAGTGTTTTCCGCAGGAAGAAGACCAAGACCGTGGATATGAATCCCTGAACGAAATAACTACAGCCATGGTCAAAGATAAAGGATATGGAGAATAGATAAAAAGAAGCATGACCAACGATCAAGAAATAAAAGAGATAAAGAAGGCCTAGAAGGAAGGCCTAAAAGAGATGAAGGGGGTGGCTCTTGGACTATAGCAGGAAGGAGATGGATACCTATGGTATGACGACAAGATAAGGGTCCCAGACGAGGATGCTCTACGAACCGAAACAATAAGAAATCATGACATCCCACCAGTGAGACAAGGGGGAACGGCAAAACCGGCAGCATTGTTGGAAGGGTCATACTACTGGCCATTGATGCGCGACGATATTAAAAGATATGTGAAGAATTGGGACACCTGCCAGCAAACGAAAACAGTTAAACACGCACCCTACAGGCTGCTCAAACCGCTCGAAATACCTGGAAGACCATGGCAATCTATTGTTATGGATTTTATCAGTAGACTGCCCCAATCAAATGGTTACGATGCCATATAGGTTATTGTCGACCGACTCATGAAAATGGCGCACTTTATACCATGGGGAACCGATATGACAACACCACAATTCTTCAACTTGTTTAAAGTCCAGGTCTTTAGACTCCATGGCCTTCCAAAGGTTATTACTTGCCATAGAGGATCCCTCTTCCTGTCAGAAGAATGGAAGGAAATCAGACAACAATTAAGTAAGTGCCGACACGTGAACATGGCCTTCCATCCACAAATGGACAGCCAGAGTGAACGGACGAAGGGGATGTTGGAACAGTATCTACACGCCTGGATCAACTACTAACCGAATGATTGGACGGAGTTCCTATCCACAATAGAGTTTGCATATAACAACGGACGACAAGAAATGATAAAGACCACACACTTCTTTACGAACTACAAATATGACCCCATATTCGACCCAGCGTAATGTTGAGTGCTGCGAAAGATAACACAGGGTGATAATATGATAAGGGTACACAACAAGTTATCGGACGAAATAACTAGCACAAATAAGTCATAAGAGGAAGAGTGATGAGCACCAGAAGCCAGACCTGAACCTTACGGTCAGTGACAAGGTGTGGTTGATACTACGCAATATTCACACCAAGAAACCATTGCAGGAACTGGACTACAAGAAACTTGGACCATTCAAGATAATCAAACGGGTCGGATTGTAAACATATCAGCTTGCCCTCCCCGCTTCGATGAAGCAGACAGATCCAATATTCCACATCAGCATCCTCGAACACTACCAAGAAAACTCCTTTCCCTCCAAGATGAAACTCCCCCTTCCGCCTGTTCACGTAGACGGAGAAGAGGAGTATGAACTCAAAGGAATAATCAACTCCCACATACACTACGGTAAACTCCAGTAACGTGCTAAGTGGACCTGTTATTCCAACGAACATGATCAAGAGTGGTACCGCGCCACCAACTTCACGAATACTAAAGATGTCGTCCCCCTTTTCCACCAGTGCTACCCGTGCAAACCAGAAACTGACCAACGATACCGAGGGAGAAGAAAACAGTTAGATGGTGGTTGAAGACTAGAAAGAATTCGAACGAAACATGCTACAGACAGGGAAAGCAGTGGAAGAGGAGGAAGTGCAGAAGAAGGTACATGCAAAACAGACATGGATGGCATGCACCAACGATGGGTGCACGGTCTACCAGGACATGAAGGAACGACAATGGTGGTGCCCAACGGTGGCCACCAATCCAAGAGCTACAGATAGCGACCAGGAGTGGGCGAACTCCCCACAGGAACAAACCTGGGAGGGAGAAACTTCAGTGGCCCCGACAGGGTCAAGACACCAACGAATCGATTGGTAGCACAGCGTGTGCACATTCTACCACGACCACAAGAAAGAAGCAGAGAAGGTACAACAGGCTACGCAGATGGAGCCAGGCAAGCAGGGGGGGTACAAAGTTTCTTTTATCTCTAAGGATGTCCTGAGAGAAACCATCCATACCCAGGATGAAACCACAATGCGGCAAAAAGACCTAATAAATGAGCTACAGGGAATGGTCGACCGACTACATGAAGCAAAGGAAATGGTACGGGAACTGGGAGAGAGGCAGGAGTAAGAACGACGGATCCGAAGGGAAGTGGAGGACGTGCTCCTTGAGGAAAACCAGAACGCGAAACACCAGGAGCTGTGCACCCGCGGATATGCAGCATCAATCAAGCAAAGGAGAAGGAGGAGAAGATAGGCATATCCTGAGGGACTGGGAATGTGGAGGAGGGGGAGCTAATGTCATGATCTGGCTAGAGGAGCACTAGCCAGGAGATGGAAGCAAGGAAAAGGTTTCACACATGATCTCATTTAAAGGTCATGCGGTTTAGTTATTCTTTCACGTACATGACTTCGTCAGCAGGTCATGGGGTTTGTTTATGTTAAATTGTTTTCATGCATATGACCTTATAAGCAGGTTGTGGGGCTCGTTAGGCTTGATTGCATTTCACACATGACATACAGTTGACATCATGGGGAGAGTGTAGACTGTCTTGTAAGGCTTACTGGCAAGGCAGACTCCCTTATGTTTCGTCCGTGACCTCGTTAGTAGGTCATGTGGTTCATTTTTGCGTTGGATTCATATAGTGTTTGATTTATGTTTTCGCATATGACATCGCTTAGAGGTCATGGGATGTTTTATCTTTATACACATGACTCATTTGAGTCATGCGATGGATTTCGCACCTGACCTTGCTTGAGGATTAGGGCTGGGTTAGGGTTTTGGGAAGAGGCCTATATAAAGGCCGAGGTTTTACCGATAGGTTAGCTCTTCACACAACCATCTACTGTTATTTCCTATCCACTACGTTACGTTCTTTACAATACAAAAACCTTTATGCTCCAACCATGTCCGCTAGACAGAACCAACCTGGAGTCAAGAACCTACCTGCTATGCACATTTCGCCAACAGGATAAGACTGATACTCTCGGCACTGGTGAGAAACCGATTCTTAAGTCGGAATACTAAGATAGGGCCGCGAGACTCGAGGAGCTCTTGGACACAGTGCAGTGCAGTTTGGTAGACAATGAAGGTCGTTGCCTGTTACAAGTAATACGAGGAGTGGGATATCTTAACGGCATCTATTGTAGGAAGTACAACTGAGATAGGTGGTTCATTGTTATAGAAGCTAAGTGAGTTTTCATACAGGGGCTTCGCTGCAGGTAGTCCTGGTGGGCTCAATGCAGGGGTCGCCCGGTGGGTTTCTATTGTCAGGATAGCAAGATGTCACTGTAGCTGAGGAGTTAGAGAACTCACTGGTAATTGTATTAGTTCATTAAATAGTGCTGCCACCTCCTGGGATGGAGGCTGAACCCATTCCGAGCTATAGCTAGCACTACCTCTGAAGAGGAGTTTGTCTTCCCCTATCTCAGGTTGAGCGCAATTGTGTGGTTTCCAGAACTGCATAGAGAATGCGGGAGATGTAAGTGAGATTTTTATTATTATTGCGACTAGTGCTATAGAAGGATTCTTATAGAAGATAGAGTCAGAGATAGTATTGTCTTCCAGGGTATGATCAAGCAAGAATGACGAAGTCTGATGATTAGCGTCTTCATACATGCGCAAGAGTGCATCTGCTAAACGGTTTGTTCATCCTTGCCTGTACACTACCTTTACGTTGTATTTTCCATGTTCACTTATCCAGTGGGTCCCCCTTTCGCCAGGGATCCGGTCAGTCTTCAGGTTGACTAGGAGTTGGTGGTCTGTGATAATAGTAAATTCGGAACCCATAAGCATGTGGTTGAGTGCTTAGAGTACATCAATCACGACCAGTGCCTCCTTTTCTGTAGTCCCATAGTTCATCTGTGAATTTGTGAACTTTGAGCTATGGAGGGCTGGATGGTGAGCTGTTTCATATGTTGGCCTCTGGCCAACCCATGCTCCTACCCCAATATCTTAGACATATGTGATTGGCCATATAAGTTCCTCCAAGTTATGATATGTCAGTCTAATTACCTGTGTTTGTTTGATTCATTCTTTGATGTTCACTAATGCTTTATTGTGCGTGTCTGTCTAGACCAATTCCACCTTCCCTGTCAGGTCTATAAGAGGTGCCATAAGGGTAGCATGATGTAGTAGTAATTGCATGATGTAATTTACTAGAACTGGAAATCACTGGAGTTCCTTCTGGTTTCTTGGCATAACCCATTGCTCAATCAAAGCTAGATTCCCAGGTGATGCGTGAATTGCTTCTTCATCTATAACATATCCCAGTACTTGTAACAGGGGCACCTCTAGGAAGATCGATCCCAAGGTTGCGACCACACCGAACAACCTCAAACTTATCGCCAGAAGTTCACCCAGATGTGAGAGTAAAGTAAGCGGTAAGGCTTAATATTGTTAAGCCTGACGCTTCACTCAATTAAGGTCTCGAGAGGATTGATTGTGGGAGTAGGAGAGTTCTCGCATAGAGTTTCAGGTAGTTTTGTCTTATGCCAGAAACTCCCCCATCAGTTTACTCCAACCATTCGAGTACACCCTTCTCCACTAAGGGCGGTCCGACACATCTTCTCACACAGCCTTTGGGCATGCATGTGTCGACACACTCTAGTCCGCGTTCACCGTAAATGGTTATCGTTTCTGCGGCGCATTTTCATTTTACCTGCCGGAGTGAAAACTTCTGCGGATCGGCGTCTTGGCAGTGGCTAACGGTTAAGACACCGCATGAACTAGACTATCTTTGACACCCTTCCCATGTGCATTGATTTCTGCTTGGCCCCGCACGCTTCCATGAGCATTTTGTCTATCTACTATTTACGGTTCATGGACTTCCGGTGTCTTCCGCAGGACACAGTGGTCTGGGAGTGATCCAATGCGCCCTACCCATGACCACTGCCTCAGATGCACCTCACCTGTAGCAGGAATCCTGCTTCTCATGTATTTGTACTTCCCTTTCACAACATATGGCGTTGGGGACACATCCGGGCTTGGTAGGTGTAAAACTCTCCCGGTAGCCCAGGCACCACCCGGGACTACCTGCGTGACCCCCACAGTTAACATCCGTTAACTCCGTCGGTTTTCGTCCGTTTTACTCCAAACAACTTGGATGAGGTACTCCACCTTCCAACCTATACCCCCTTGTATATCCTGCGAACAGCTTACGGTCGACCGGACGGCAGTAATGTATGCGGTGTTGCAAGCTGGTCTGGCAAGATTCCACTTTGCTAGACTGCACACAACTACGCAACCGTTTGCCCATGACGTCCGGGCCTCAAGGCGGGGCCGGAGGGGTGTGATAGGAATAGTCTCTCCAATCTTCAGCCTCTTCGGAGGTGCGTAGCTCACCCAATAGCATCTCCCAGAACCCCAGATTCAGTGTTATGCATGGTTTCGTGTGACAAACATTCCGGTCAGTTTTCCCAAACTCCGCGAGGGACTTCGTATTGAAAGGTAGGGTAAGTCAGGACCTTGGACAGGGTAACCCAAGCCCCATGGCAGGGTAACCTGATCCTGAGGGTACGGTAACCTGTCCGGTGGACAAGATAACTTTCTCCTGTTACCCTGTCTGTCCCGTCGCCGGAGATAGACACTTCTGACCTTTCTCCAGTTATCCTGCCTAGCTGAGTAACCGCCTCTTCAGAGGTCCCTAAGTACGCTGACACCGCTCCCGGGTGTATCCATGTACCTAAGTCCTTGACCAGCCAATTCTGTTCATTCTTGGAGCCCGGGCCATCGGGTCTCCATAGGTCAAGTACTTACTTGCCTGCCGGTTCCTACCAGTTCGCCTCCTGGCTCCCTGTATGGGTATAGGTTCCGTCTGCCATAGCTCATGTATGCTGGGTCGTTACAGTACTTTCCGTAATTTCGCAAATGGTGTTGACTTCCTTTTACTGACATAAAGCTTTGCCTGCTGTAATCGCTCACATACCCACCTAATATATTGTATGTACTGGGTTTATGCATTCGAATCAAGAAGGATATCATCGATATACACCTAAAGAACCTTTTGCAAAAAGTCACAGGGTAGGTCCACCATCATGTGCATCAAGGCAGAGGGCACACCCATCTCCCCTCGCAGCTTGACCTTGCTTGCAAATCAACTCGCAAGACTTTTGAAGGTATTGAATGCCTCGCTTCCAGGTTCGACATGGGTCAAGAAGTAGACATTATAAAGGTCTCTCTTGCTTTGAAACTGTGCCCTTTTCATAGAATTTAGGATCGGTATCTGATTTGGGATCAACAAGCTATCTATATGTTTGTCATCATTTCACAGTTGCAAGTCCACTAGGGGTCTAATGCTCCCATCAGATTTTGGTTGAACAAATATGGGTACTGCTCCTGGGGACTCAGTCTGATAGATAACTCAAGTTCTTAACTTCTTATGTATCCCGTTATATAGTTTTCCTTTAGATGCTTCTGGTATAGTTTATGTTGGTTGGTTTCACAAATCTGTTGTATACTTTGGGTGAATGGAATGGTTTGTTTTTGTCAGCGGTAGCAAAGCCTCTGAAATCTTCTCAGAAAATACATCCATAAAGTTGGTTAGTGTTTCCTTATGTTCAGTTTTGCAAATTGCCACTCTCAACTCCGTGCTTGTCAGTTTGCACAGTATTTGGACCCTGTTTTCAGGGAGTTCAAGCACCTCCTTATGATATCAGACAACAAACCTGCACTGGGTTAGGAAAGCCATCACTATTAATGCATTATATTTCGCAAAGTTCCCAACCATCATGCTTTGGTTCGGTAGCCTAGCCAATCCAGGTTGCATGGTTACTTCCCAAGTCTCATAACTTGTCTATTGTGATCCCTTCATGGCCATCTTCACAGTGACTTGTATTTCTATCATCTGAGTGGTGATGCCCTGTGTTGTGACAAAGGAATTGCTAATAATGTCTGCATACATGCCGTCTGTGTTAAATACTACTCTGGCACATACACTATTAATCAAGATAGTTCCCTTCACAGCATGATGGAGATGTAGAGTATAGGCCAGGATGGTTCGGTAGCACTCAATCCTAGTCTCCACATTGGTTGAGTTGGTTTCTTCTTCTACAAACACCTGTATCGCTATCTAGTTTACTGAGGTCTCTGTCTTAAGTTGTTGTTTGCTAGGGTAGTCTGATGCCATGTATCACTTCTTTCCACATTCAAAGTATTCTATATTCTCCTTTCATTTCTGTTTAGTAGTACTGGCGATTCTTTTCTAGGTCTGTTTCATCTTCCTTTCAGATTGGTGTTGCTTCTCTTGTAGTTTCCTGTCTTGCTTTGGCATACTTGGTTTGCTATAAGTACATGTTTCATGCAAGATGGCATCTTGCCATTTTGTATTTGCAATGATATCATCTATCCCATCATCTTCTCATTCTATTGGTTCTACCACTTGTTCAAGTCACGTATCCCTACGGTTATAGAATCTTCACTTTAGCATGCAGTGGTTGACTGTGAATTCAGGTATTCGTGTAACCGGTATGGATACTAGATTATGTTTCATGTTTTGTTTTACAGTATTGTTTGATATTTATTATATTTCAAGTGTATTTCTAGCTACTTTGAATGTTTTATGTTTTATTTTCCTATATCATTTGATACTAGTCATGTTTCAAAGAGATCGCTTGATACTTTGAAAGTTTTATGTTTTGTTTTACAATATTATTTGATACTGGTTATGTTTCAAAGGTATCACTTAGTACTTTAAATGTTTTACGTTTTGTTTTACAGTATTATTTGATACTTGTTATGTTTCAAAGTTATCACTTGATACTTTTCAATGTTTTATGTTTTGTTTTACAGTATCATTTGATACTTGTTATATTTCAATAATATCACTTGATACTTTAAATATTTTATGTTTTGTTGTAGAGTATCATTTGATAGTTGTTATGTTTCAAAGACATCACTTGATATCTTGAATGGTTTGTGTTATTGCTCATACTGGAGGTGAGTGAGAACTTGTACTTAAATACCTCTATTTCCATGATGGAAGCAGCAGACTTCAACTGACAGTATTATTAATATACTTGGTTGAATACTTACTTCATGATCTCCTATTATATCTTTTCAAAGTCTTCTTTAGTCTACAAAGCTCTCGCCTCTTGCCCAGCAAGCAGGCCACCTGTTACTATCATACTTGAAGCATAATTAGCACTCTTGATATGAACACATTACATTTTTGTAATCTCAGCAAGGGGTTACAAATATTGTACCTAGACCAGACCTCATCAATCTACAAATGTCCACCAAGAAAAGCTAGCAGCTCAAAGCAGCAGAACCCAGGGCAGTCAGCTTCAGCAGCACACACCATTGAACCCCTCAGGATGAGGCGTGGGAAGAAAGTCCTACAAGAAGGGCTAGAATGCCCTAACAACCAAAGAAGTGAAGGAACACGGTAGAGTCCAGCACTGATGAGCCTGCCAGGCAGCCTGTAAAAGACCAGACTTCAAGAACCTTGAAACAACCTAAAGAAGAAGGAGTCAAGATATCCAAAGACCACCCACCACCACTGGAGAGTCTCTCTGGGACAAAGGACAGTGACAGCGAAGAAAGCAAATCTGATAGGTCTAGCTCAGTAGGCCTACTACCTCCACTACTACACCCAACTAGTAGCGCTGATGATCAGCCAGGAAAGAAATCTAAAATGAAGTTACCATTACCAGCAAAGTTCAGTAGAAAGGGAGATGACCTCAAACCTGTAGCCTTCAAGCGATAGAGAACCTTGATATACTAGCACCTGCTCACATAGGGAATCAAGACATCCAAGAAGGAAACAGAACTCTATGTTGAAGCGTTCTGTGAAAGTGCTGCCTTTGAGGCATACCACTAATACATGGATAAACAGGGTGATGGAGACTACATCAGTAGACAATCAGTAGTAGAATACCTTCAGAAACGATTCCAGTCAAGCCAGAACTGAGAAGAACTGTTCAAAGCCTTCAACAACATTCACCAAGTATGAAATGGTAGAACAGAAAGGATTACAAAAATAGCCACAGAACTCCTAATGTACTGATGATAAATGCATGAATTCATAGTCAACAACTATATGCCAAAACGAAGATTATAGGATGCCATAGATACTTGACTTTGACAAGTGGTAGAACTAATGGAATGAGAAGCCGATGAGATAGATGACAATATCGCAAATGCATAGTGGCAGGATGCTATCCTGCATGATAATAGCGCTTTTGGCAAGTCAAGTTTAGCAAAGAGAGACGGAAAATATCAAGCAATACAAGAGCAGCAAGAAAGAAAGGTGAAACTAAGCCAGAAGAGGATCTCCAAGACTACCAAGCAGATGCGAAAGGAAACGGGAGAAAGCTTTCAATGTGGAAAGAAGGAACACATGGCACGACACTGCGCCAACAAATGATAGATTAAGATAGAGATTTCAACAAACCAGATAGAGATACAGGAGTTTGAGGAGGTAGAAATCAACCCAGCTGAGGCAGAAACTGAAATTGAGTGCTACCGAACCCTCCCAGCCCCAGGTTTGCACCCCCACCATGCTCTAGAAGAAACCATCTTGATTAATGGCACATGCCCTAAGATATTGTTTGATACAGGTGTAGTGGGCACAGACATTATTAGCAACACCTTTGTCACAACCCAGAGTATCTCCCCTCACCTGTTGAAAGCACCGGTCACTGTAAACATGGCCATGAAGAGATCATGATTGACCAGTCATAAAACTTGTGCCGTAACCATCCCACTTGAATTGGCTAAGCTGCTGAATCAAAGGATAATGGTTGGGAATTTGGTGAAATATGATGAATTAATAGAAATGTCCTGCCTGACCCAACACATGGCTATTATCCAATGTAGTAAAGCAGCGATTGAACTCATGGAGAAAAATGTCCCAGTACTATGCAAGCTAACAAGTATGGAGTTTGCAGCGGCAATTTGTGAAACTAAGGAGGAGGAAATCCTAACTGAGGTTGTAGATGTATTTTCGGAGTGTATTCCTATGGCTTTGCTGCCTCTTAGAAAAATAAAACACCACATTCGCCTGAAGGACACAACAGATTTGCGAAACCAACTGACCTACACTGTACCTCAGATAGGGGAAGATGAACTTCCCTCCAAGGGTAGTACTAGCTATGGCACTGAATGGGATAAGCCGATGTCCCAGGCAGTGGCAGCACTATCTGATGAACTGACATAACCACTAGTAACTCTCCTAAGTCCTCAGCCGCAATGGGTACTTACTATCCCAGCAATAGAATCCGGCAGGACAACCCCTCCAGTGAGCCTATTAGGACTTCCTGCAGCGGAACCCCTATATGGAGGCTCACTTAAGATCTACAATAATGAACCAATTATATCAATCATACCCTGCCCAATATATATCTACTGCCATTCTCTCTATAATGTCCTGGAAGAAGAAGAAGATACAGGACAGACTCCAACCAGGGCACAACAGATTGAGGTTGAACAAGATGTCATCGATACATCTTCCGAAATGCAAAATGTTCTCAGACAACAAATGGTATTTGGATACCGAGATGAACCAGTCTACTCCCCTATTTTCCAGTGCACTGGACAAGGAGACCTGGAAGGAGACTGTATAGTAGATGGAATACTATACATAAGGACCTGTTATGGTGAACAGTACCTGTTTATTCCCAAGGGGCAGGTGTTCAATGGGAAAGCCCTATGAGAATATGTGATGTATGAAATGCATGGCAAAGAACACCACAGTGCAGAACAAAACCTATGATATGCAACCGAATGTGTCTACTGTCCTGAGATGTGGAAGGACTTCCACGATTATGTCAAGCTATGTGATACCTGCCAGAGGAACAAGAAACCAACCTACAGACCAGAAGGAAGGACCCAGACTCATGACCCTGCCTCTAAGGTGTTTCAATCGAGCGCTATTGATTTTGCATGGCCTTTCAACAAGTCAAATGGATTTGGCCTTCTCCTGGTAGCAGTGGACCAATTCAGCAGCTATGTGTAGCTCATACCTACCAATACTACAGTCACGCTAGAAGGAGCAATGAAACTCTGGTAATGAGAATTCTTTACTGCCTACGGACACCCTCGGTCAATAATCAGTGATGCTGACCCTTGTTTTGAATCTCACTGGTGGAAGCAGATATGCAAATCGCTTTCAATCGAACAGATTAAACCAGCACCTGGTCACCATGAAACCAATGAACAGGTTGAATGAAAGATCCATGATCTCAAAACCAGTCCAAGGAACGTGGTCAACAGACCGCAGATGAACTGGAAACCTCTCCGTACTACCCTTGCAGCATATCCAAATGCAGGCTTCTCAGAAACCCTAAATGGGTTATTGTACAAGACGATATATGGACGAAACTACCTATAACTCTCTTAAAGAATACAGCAGTCCTGGCTGCAGATGACTACCTGAACCAGCATCAGACCAATCAGAACTTAACTTTCCCAGCATTGAAGCAGGCCAGACACTGAAGCGTAACCATGGCAGCATGATGCACAAGACCTCACAAGCCTATAGCAGTTAGAGAATTGGTTCTAGTGCATGGAGCACGGTTTGCCTCGACATCGGAAAGGAGCAAGAAGTTACAACCTTGCTGGTGAAGACAATTCAGAGTGCTAGAATTTAATGAGTTTACAGAGAACTACAGAGTTGAGATGAATGGAAAAACCTACTGGAAGGACATAGGTGTCTTTCACTCTACCTCAGTAAAACGTTAGCACCCAAACAATGACCAAAGATTCCCTGAACGAGCCCATACTCCCCCTACCCCACTCCTGATATAGGAGAATGCAGAGTGGGAGGTTTAGGAAATCTTGGACCACAGAAAATGATAAAGGGACAATGAATTCCTAGTGAAATCGAAAGGATATCCACAAAGTGAAGACAGCAGGAAACCTCTGGAAGTCCTCGAGGACAGCATTGAGCTAGTAAAGGAATGGTGGGAATACAACAAGAAAGGAATGCCACTAAATATACAACAGATCTTGATAGGAATGGCCAGACCAATTACGAGACACTGGACACCTGAGTTGCCCAACATCTCCCAGTTAGGAGAAGAAGTCAAGGAAGGACCCACAAAGAAAGCCTTCTGGATAGCTTATTTTGATAGCGAATTTGAATCAACCAGTGAGGAGGACAAAATGATGGAGGACACAGCACGCAACTACTACAATTAGAACTTAATACCTCTTTATCTGAAACCATAACAATGTCAAGCTATGTAGAACTCAGTATAGGGCAGTGCTAACAGCCCGTGGAACTGTTAGTGAACTGCGGTACTATTCCATCTACTGAATGTTTCTCTAAAATCTGTTGTTCTTACTGTGAAGAATGTGGAATGGTCCAAGTAGTTTGTGAAGACAATATCGGAGTGCAGGACTACTGTAACATGCCCTGGTATGAAGGTAGTTTCTTTGTTGAAGTTCCATTTTGCACTTCTTGTTTATCGTCTAATTACATATTGGGTGATAATTTCCTTGAGCAGGAATGTTATAGCAAGGCAGATTTCTTTGAGAATTTTGATTTTCAGGATTATTAGTTTTTGTTGGGGTTAAACAGTTGTTTTGTTTTGGGGAATGCAACCAGTACAGGTACTAGATTTTGTTTTATGTTTTGTTTTATAGTATCATTTGATACTGGTTATGTTTCAAAAGTATTGCTTAATACTTTGAATGTTTTATGTTTTGTTTTATAGTATCATTTGATACTTTTTATATTTCAAAGATATTGCTTAATACTTTGAATGTTTTATGCTCTGTTCTACAGCATCGCTTGATACCTGCTATACTTCCAAGATATCGCTTGATACTTTAAATGGTTTATGTTATTGCTCATACTGGAGATGAGTGAGAACTTGTACTTAAACACCGCTATTTCTACAATGGAAACAGCAGACTTTGACCAACAGTATTATTAATATACCTAGTTGAACGGTTACTTCTTGATCTCCTATTACACTCCTTCAATAACTCCTTTAGTCTACACAGCTCTCACCTCGTGCAGAGTAAGCAGGCCACCTGTTACTATCGTACTCAAAGTGTGATTAGCACCCTAGGTGTGAATATGTAATATAGATAGTAAAAAGTCCTAAGAATGGAGACCTGGAAAAAGTAGAAAAACTGCTACAGAGTGCTCAAAATGTAAGGAAAAGGATTGACTATGCTAAGCAAAAGCCTTTACCAGATATAATAAGATTATATGTTATAAAAAGAAAGGGTATTGACAGCTATAAAAAAAAGATAGTAAAAGTCATAGTTGTAGAGATTAAAAAACCAGTAAAGGAAGGAAAAATAAATGTTAATTAAAATATTCAAGTTTTGTACAATAGACTTACTGTATTGTATTGACCAATACTATTTTAATCCACAATTCTATATTGAGCTACAATGTTGAGACATGAAAAGCACTGTTGAGCTATAAGTTATGTTGCATTAGCAAGTCATGCAAAGCTGGCA
The DNA here is from genome assembly GCA_003182015.1 of Tuber magnatum. Classification (NCBI taxonomy): domain Eukaryota; kingdom Fungi; phylum Ascomycota; class Pezizomycetes; order Pezizales; family Tuberaceae; genus Tuber; species Tuber magnatum. The sequence continues at coordinate 823,537 of PYWC01000032.1, read as the reverse complement.
GGCACTTCCTGAGTACTCCAGGTTACGAGTACGCAAGCAAATAGGAGTTGTGATAATAAGTAAAAATCTTGACATCAGTATATGGAGATTTAGCTTTTGTATAAGGGATAATATTTTAAGGATCTTACCAGAGAATAGATTCTTGGATTTGTCTAATAATTTTGTTTTAGTAGCATCCAATATAGTGGCTTGGATCATACCACATGTTGATTTGTACAATACATAAGGTTTGCATTGTGGGAATTCAACTACTATTTCTCTACATTTGATAGAAGTATTATATTGTTGCAGGAATGGCACTCCTATGAGTGCATTCTATTTTACAAGATTCCTGACCCGCATTTCCTGATTTGCTCATTTTTGTCTCTCAATTTCCTTTATCAAACCACATTTCTTATAGCTTAATGACCAGGACTCTTTCATAACCGTATTTACTATTATTAGTAGGGAAAGGGATTGTGTTGGTATTCTATAACTTGCGATAAATATATTATTGTTAATGTTACAACCTATTATTCCTATATCAAACATCACATTTGCTGAGTATCTATTTATTCGTATTGTTTCTTTTAACACATCTTGGAAAACAATCCTTAGTATTAGTTCTGTTAGTTAGTATTCTACTTCTACTGATAGCCAGTTGATCTCAACTTTATCACACCGGTCAATTTATATCTGCTTAGTGGTTACTCCCTTTTTATCCTCTTTTCTTTTCTGTCTTTTGGGTAATACTCTTTATATAGTATACCTTTTTCCTAGATTTAAAACATATTCCTATATCCTGTCTTTTTTGTTTCTGCTCACTTTGAGACTTGTTCTCTTTCTGTTGTATTTTGGTTTGACTATGTCTTTTGTGTATTTCATTTCAGTTATACCTTTACAGGTGGGATTTCTTGTTCAAGTTTGCTCCTGTCTTATACAGGATAGTATTATTCAATTTGCTCACTTAGTAATTTTCTGTATATCATTACCATCTTCTTCCAGAGGTTCTACTTTATATCTATGATGTGTATATATAGCTAAGTAAAACTACTACTTTGGTATAACATTTTAAATTGTTACAGCTTGTAGCCATCTTTTATATATTGAGAGATCTGTTGCCACAGTTATGATCTGGTCTGTTTTCCTTTTTCAAACATATTGGAATATCTGGAATTGCTTGAATCGATTATCAGGATTTCACAATGTTTAAAACCCATTCTGAAGGTATTTTAATAGAGTTATTCAATACGTCTTTTCTCTAGTTATCGTGATGCATGCCTTGGGAGTATACTTTGTCTTCTCTGCCTGTCCAGAAACTTCTAAAATCTGCACTACTTCCTTTCTTCGACTTTGCTACCCCATGGAGGCTGAGGTATAGAGATGTCATTATTACCCATCAATCCTGTACTTTCAGTTTCAAATGACTCTCTTTGTCTATATATGCAGATGGCAGTAGGTGATTGATATTCAGATACATTATATACTCAAACTATAGCTGGATACCATATTAGAACTACTTTCTGATATTGCTAAGTCTAAGTCATTGGTGCTAGAGCTGTGATCTCTGCTGTCTCCTAGTTTCTTAGATGGTGCAAGTCATTCTTCACCTTCTTTCTCCTTTGCAGGCTTCTTTATAGGCTTAATGGATAGTCCGTCACCTTGTTTTCTGCGTGTGGTGATACTTTTCCTTTCCTCAAACTGGGTGGAAACGTTACCTGGATACTGGTTGCTGACCTAATTATTTCTGCTATAAACTCACTGAAGATTTATATTGTAAAGTTCTATACAAGCTGTCCTGCACATTCATCAATCTCAAAATCACTCTTGGTACACTTCAGTTTTTTTGCCGACTTTCCCTTCATCAGCTTGTCTTGTGTGACTTATTTCTTGCTTCTGGTTATCAATGACATACTAGTAATATGCTGGTACAACCAAATACTCCTTGATTTTGCTATTCCCCACAGCTGGCTCTTCTATCGGATATCAATAGATTGATCAGACCTCTTCTATTCATGTTTGTAACTACTTGTTCATATTAAAAAAATACCACCTTTTTCTACTAGAGTGCTAGTTATATTTTGTATACAATAAAAGCAGAGAGACTCTTGATCAATAAGAGGCAAGTACTACTTACTAAAACAGCCTTTGAGACAGTATAATAAAAGATCAAGAAGTAACTGTTCAACTATGTATATTAGAAATACTGCTAGTTAAAGTCTGCTGTTTCTATCATAGAAATCAGAGGTCTTTGAATACAACTTCTCACTCACAACCAGTATGAATGATCTCCCAAAATAATATACCTATCAACTGATAGTACATGAAACAATACAAGTATTAAATGCTATTGTAAAACAAAATATACAACAATTTGTATATCAAATGATAGTACACAAAACATAACAAGTACCAAATGATACAGTGAAACCAAACATAAAATAGTATATATATCAAATGATAGCACACGAAACATAACAAGCATCAAATGATATTGTGAAACCAACAAACCTTATCCTACTACTACCTGTACCGGTTACAGACATTGAGCCGTCGGGAACTCACTTGAGTGCCCCCGAAAAGTGAGCCAGCGAACTTTTGGGAGTTGTGGCCGGAAAGCCACAACCTTGGCACGAGTATCTCTAGAAGCACTGCTTCCTACCTTACTGCGGTCTTATAGCCTATCCCCCTACTGCCTTTCCCCAAAGACCCAGATCGGGAAATCCCTGGCTCTTTTCCACGTAGTTGGCGCATCCCTCATGCTAACAGACCCCCGGGTTCCCTTCCCCCCGCGTTACTCTAGCTCATACACATTGCGTAGCCCCACGGCCTAGGCCCCCTACTCGAGACGGTCGCGCTCCCAGCTAAGTTTCATGATCTGATGGCCCAGCCGTCATGTCCGGTTGGCCGCTGGGGGGGGTAGGTAGGGGCTGGGCTCGGGCGGTAGGTGGTGAGCGTGGAGAAGCGCAATGTAATGTAGATTTTCTAGGGATGAAGAGGTGTGTTTGGGGTTTTCTCCGTCGAGGAGTTCTGACATTTTGAAACCGTGGAATGGGGGGCTTTCGAGGGGTGACACTTGCAGACTTTTTGTTACCGGGACGGGCTTAGAGTAGGACAGAGGGACGCTTATAGACTAAGAGCTGACCTCTCTTGCACTTCTTAATTTTTATACACAAATTCCCCGCCTACTTTCACGACCACAGCGGGGGGGCTGTTTCTATGAAATGCTGATCCACTGCACGTTCGTTCTCTGCCGCGTTTTAGTTTTCCGGGCTGCTTCCCACTCGGCAGGAGACTTCACAAGTCTCTATCGGAGATCCGTTCTGAGACATTGTGCGGGCCAGCACCCGTAATCGCCCGCCCTACGTGTAGCAGGGTTGCGCTCTGATCCTTGCGCCCTCCCTCGTAACGAGGAAAGGGAAATAAATTTGAAGCTGGACCGTAATTTCCCCATCCAACTGGCGGTCAACATGTCTCGCTACGGGTGAAGAACTTTGTTGCAGGGCAAATATGGAAGAGTTTGACTGGTTCTCACGTCTCAAGACGGCAGCACCGCTAGCCGTAATTGAGTATCAGCTATCCCATTGCTGTCGGGAGATAACCAGTCACGATATCGCATTCGGGGTTTTCCCCACACTTCGGCAAAGCTGATACTCTGATGGTAGTTCAATCGTATTTGTGGTAGGGTCTCGGGAACTCGCTTCCTGATGCTTAAGGTTTAGGTGAAGGATGCTAGCCCACTTCTTTTCCATCCCGGGATGAGAAAGTGCTCAGTACAGTACTGTACCCGGCAGGGAACCTTTCTCTTCGAATTTGGTGTGACCGGGTATCATGGGAATGGATGAATAACCACACCAATCTCGATAACCCAAGATCAGTAATCACATTATCACTTAATTCACTCCAGAGTTCCCGCCCGTGGGCTCAAATCTCTCAAGTAATTAACTGTACAGTACACAGCCGGTTTCGGGGCTTAATACCATGCACCTGGCTAGAAGAGCCACCATCATTAGCGTAAAGGAAGTGCCAGATGATAGAAGTACGATAGCGTAAGAAGCGTACGGGACAGTGCTTCCGATAGCCGGGTAAAAGTTTCCCCGCAGCACCCCCCACTCTCCGCTAGCGGGGACGCCAAAAGATTAATATTTTCTCCGATTTCCCGCTTCGGTGGTAAATTAGTCCACAATTTATCACTGGCTGGGCTGGTGCATTAACTCCGCCAACTTGTCTCAGCGACCCCCACCCGGAGTTGGCGGCATCCATCAGTGCAAGCCCCCCTTCTCCGGAGACTGCCGTATCGTAGGTAGACACTGTCGTATCACCGGCGATCTCTCTACTCGAGTAACCCGCACTCTCGGAAAGGGAAACCCATATATGACCTGAGCCATGCAAGGAGGTGCCCGCTCCGTAAATGTCTGCCAGTACTTGAGTGCAGAGCTCCCGATAGCACGAGTGCAGTACCTTACTACCGGTAAAGATGGAACATCATGATAGACCTAATTTCTAGTCAGTATGATATACTATAATAATGAGTGAGGAAGGGGAGGAATCCTTGACAGACCTCTCCCTTGTGTACTCGAGTAAATCATGCTCACCGCCACCGCTTCCAGATAAGACCAAAGTTGCTGTACCCGTACAATCAATCAACAATACCATATCTTACCAGTGTCATAACAGTATCTAAAGTACCGTATAGCGGGCGCATCTACTCCTCACTGTTCATACAACCGTCCTTGCTAAACCCTTACAAATCCACACACATAGATTACCAAGAAGTCTTAATTTAGGAGACTCTGTACATGTGTGTAATGATTTTCCCCACCTCGGACCCATTCGGTACCCCACAACCCGGTCCCCAATACCTGACCCCGACATCCCTTCCCTACTTGTACACATCTTTTCTCCTTTTCTACGACATCATCCCAAATTACTACAAATACCATTACCAAGGCTGTCAGCCAGCACCGCAATTTATCTACGGTATCCTACCGGGTCTTGTGCCATTGCGGGCGGGCAGATCATTGGGTACCGCATCATATCGTACCGGGGTTTCTCTGGGTTCCTTGCGTCGTCTTTAATATAACCTCAACCACCAAGTTGCTATCTTCCTCCCCATTGTGGGCTCGCCGGATCTCCTATGCGGACTTTCGATCTATCGGATCTAAGCTTTGCCCTGTCTAAAAGATTGAAAAGGTATGCTTCGTGTCCCTGAGGGTTATGTGAATGCAACTCCGACTCTAAGCAGTAAGGGAGGGCATAATGAGAATCTGTGAGAATTCAATGATAATAATTATAGAAATTTAATCGTCGATTATTTTTTTATCTACTCGTCACGAAATTACAACATTAGTTACAAATACAGCATAACAAAACCCCTACGCTCTCGCTTCGAAAGCGCCTGGGGACGCCCCTAGGTTCTCTATCAGATTCCACCCCGAAGCCCCCAGCGCACTCACGAGCCTCATCAAATCGCCTGCCAGACTCCCCCCTGCATCTGCATCTTTGATTATATCCTCACAGAGGGCCATGACCTCCTTTGGCTTCTCGAGGGATATAAATCCACCCGGAATAGTGAGTACGGGTATTCCCTTTTTACCCTGGGAAAAGCTTGCCACCGCATCGCTCCATGGTTGGTCTACATGAACAAGCACATCTAGCAGCTGGACGGGGGCGGGAGTAGGAGTTGAGGATCCCGGGTTCTGACGATGAATACGCATCACGGCCTGTAGGATACCGTATGTCCATAGCACTAAACCAGCGTGGAATAGGACCAGGGGGAGATAAATCACTACTGTTAGGATGGTCAGAGCACACTACCAACACCCGTGGAATTTTTCTGGGAGCATACCTCTTTTCTCGGCAATGCACTTTCTCGCAAGCGTAAAAATTTGCCCACAGTGCCAAACAGCAAGTCGAGCGTCCTCCTGGTCCACCCACCTTTGAAGCATCGGCAACGCTTTCTTGGCCGAACTCGCATCCTCCCGCCCGGCCAGCATTAGGATGCCTTGTAATGAACAGAAAAGCGCGAGTGCATTATAATGAACAAATATAGCACTAATATTGTTATCTCTATGCTCGGATATGGGTCCGAGTTCAGCGTACAACGCTTCTTCGCAATTTTGAAGGATTCCCTGTAGCTCTAACTTTCTCGCTTCGACGCTAGGGAATACAGCCTTCACTGTAGTTCTCGGAGGGGGTCGGGCTGGGGAGGTATCGCATTCCCGGAACTCGTATAAATCTTGCATTTGGCGCTGCTCGAATACGAGTGATTGAACGACGGCCAGAAGGGCTCCTTTAAGAAGCCGGGAGGAGGAAATCCAATTGTGGGATAGGACACCCCGACTACAGTCGTGGATAAAGCGACCAGCAAATGTACAGAAGGACTGGTCGAACCTGGGGTTGAGACTTGCGGAGTTGTATCTGAGCTCCTGTTTTGCTAGGGAAAACCAGGCCTCTGCAGTTGGGGCATTCCAAAGAGTGTCGGATTGAGGTAATGGGAGACTCAGTTCCGAGAATGCAATAAAGTGAGGTATGTGCAGGAGAGCGCTAAGCTGGGAATCCCACATTTGGGTACAGTATACGAGCCTAAACAGGATATTGTTAGGATGTTTCAAATTAGTATGATTCAGACACAATATCTACCTTTTTCGTTGTTCGTTTATGCTCCATTTCGTCCAGGTACTTGTTACTGAACCCGTCCGCTCGCTCAGAATATCCTCCAAGGATCGATAAGCGCAAAATCGAAAAGCTTCAGCTCGCCTGATCATAGCCATTAAAGTCCCCGCGAAAGCCTCGGCCAACTCCATCTTTCGTTTTGCCCCGGCCCAACTCTGGCCTATAAAAGTTATAAGGGAAGCTTGATGTCCTTCACAGTCCCGGATCCTGCTATTGTCAGATTCATACTAACGGTTATATATATCAGCAAGTCTTGATTCAGCCAATGAGAATAGTTCCTCTCACCCAATGCCCTAATGAGCGTCTAACACATTCCAAAATCGCATAGCCAATCGCCTTGACGGATCGGGCTTCCTCTGCCGATACCTTCTGTTTCTCCTCATCCCCAGCCAACCCACTACTCCAAATTGCTCCCACCGCCACCATAACCGCGGTAAGCAGAGTAAGCGCCGTATTGGGGTTGAAGGTCCCCCGGTGCAGCAATGGATACTGAGGGTGAAAATACTTGAAGTAGCATTCAAGTGCGTCTTCCAGGAATTCTATCTCTGGTAATGTCGCTAAGTCTTGGTCCCCCCATTGCTCAAGTGAGTGAGCTTTAGTGAACATAATCACAATTTTATCCCGAGTTTCACTGGTGATTGCTAGTGAGGGCAGTTCAAGCATTTCGTCTCCCACCGAACGTCGGCTCCGGATAGGAAGCCGTACATGTGTTCTGGGGAGCGGGGAATTTGGCTGTGCCCGCACGTTGATAATATCGGCATTGTTATCGCTAGACGTTGGGTGGCGCCAGACAATTGAGGATGCCTCGAAAGCTGCCGAATGGGCACCCAAGGTTTCTTCTGTACTCGATGGCTGGCATGTGTCATGCACCAGAGGCGCCGGCGGGCGAGAGTGCTCCGGGATTTTGCCTTTGCCACCAAAACTCTCATCTAGAATTTGTTTTGGTGGGGCTTGTTGCGATTCTTTTGGCTCCATTTGCTCAGAATTCAGGTCAAGGCTTTGCCGTACCGAACCCGGGCAGTCTGCACTCGTCTCAAAATGAGAGGCCACGTTGAATATCATCGGAGGGAAGTTACTATCCCCAAATGAATCCATTTGAAGTGGGTGACTCTCTCGGTCAAATATGTTGAGCAGGAAAACGTCCAAGTCTGTCGAGGTCATCCCATGGTAAAAGCTGTCCATAGGGGGAGATTCATCGGATGTAAACATATTGCCCGTCCCTCCTAGAGATGGATCTACATTCGAGGTAGGGAAAAACGTGCTGGGTTCTGCACTGGCATCCACCGCGTGTGGTGGGCTTTGAGAGCCATCCAGCTGCAGAGGATTCTGAGTCTCTAGGTCCCCTTCACTCTCGATCGCTCCCTCATCGGCTCCAACGCCCCTCCTGGTACCCTGATTGTAGCTTTTATGGACCCTGGACCCCCTGCTTGTATTCCCAGCTGAAAATTTGCACTCAATCCCCTTTCGCAAGCACCGATCGCACGTCTGTTTTCCAGAACACTTCTGTTTTGACGCGGCACAATTCTTGCAGGCCGCAAGGGATCGGGGGGCAATCGGACGCCGTGAAGCAAATGTATCGGGCCGAGATGGATCCAGATGGTTTCTCTCATGCCGAGTCAGAAGATCTCGGCGGGAGAATGCCTTCATGCAGGTATGGCACTTGAATGGCCGTTTATTAAGATCTAGACGATGAGGTCAATCAAGCGACGCCCGTCGATCCAAGGAGAAACATACGTGACATTGTGTGCCGTTCCAGGTGCTCCTGACGCGTGAACGTATCTTGGCATATTTCGCAGACATATCCTCCCATCTTGTCAAAACGTTCAACACAGCCGTTGCAAGGGGATCGATCAAATTTTTTGTGGGGGCAGCTCGGTGGTTCTCGTGTTTTGCAAGGGGCCGATGCTTTGATAGCCACTGTACCGTAGAATGTTAGCCCAACAAAAGATAGGAGAAAAACTGAGACTAAGAAAATAGGGATTGAACCTTGACAATCTAACCGATTCTTGGGCTATCGGCACCCTTAACAAGCACTGTTATTTATTTAGGCTTTCTCCTCTTCCTCCCACTCTGTAGGTGCGCAAGACTAGAGAATGCTCGTGCAAACCAGCGTAGCGGGCTGAACAGCGATACTGTAGTGTGGAGAACCCTGTATAGCCCACTGCCGGGATTCACCTTGCACCTCCCCGTCCTCGAGTATGCACCCTGAACTTGTCTTGGGCAAGAGGTATCCGAAAACAGGGATTAAAGAAATATACATGATTTGCAAAAAAAAAATTGTGCCTATCATCCATCTATATCTATATGTACTGAGTGATGCATCTTACCCGCGCGCAATCAAAACGTAAGATCTGATTAGATCTGATAACCACACTCTACATACTACCACCAACAAACCTTTAATCTCCCAACGCCCTCGAGGATTGATGGGCCCAGCCAGTATGTACTCGGGTGTAAGGGTATTTGGGGACCGGTAACACCAGCACTGTTCTGGCGCGTTGCTGGAGAGAGCGCTCACAAATGCTTGTGTGTTACCGGTCCCGACTTTTTGCCACCACCAAAAAAAATCTCACAAGGTATCACTCGAATTTCCTAATCTGGTTTAGTTCTCACACAATTTCACACCTCCTGGTGGAGGTGGTCCCGACTTTTTTCAGCCCGCGAGTACTCGAGGACAGTACCGGAGAACTACCGTATCTGATGTCGTATGATCTGACGTTTTGATCGTAGATCTAATCAGTAGCGTACGACAGCCACCGTACGCAACTGAGCTGCCGTGCATGCACTGAGCGACTGCATGTATCCAAAAATAAATGTAATACAAAATGTAAATAACATAAAATATAAACAAATAAAGATAAAGAAGAAGAAAGGATAAGAAAATAATAAAGTGAATCGGGGTTGAAAAGTAAGAGAAACCAAGGTAAAGAAATGGATGAAAAAGAAAAAAAAGTATGATAAAGGAAAAAAGAGTGGCTGAAAGAGGAATAATAAATCCATAAAGGAAAAGAATAACAAACAAGAGAATAAAATATAAGGCCCTGTTCGGCACGCAAGAAAAATGGCGTTTTTCTCACTTTTATGCCATTTTTCCGCTCTTTTTTTTTTAAAAAAGAGAGGCCTGTTCGGCACACCTATAAAAATGGCGTTTTTTTAAATAGAGTTGCTTTTTTTTTATGGCATTTTTTTTGTAAAATAAACAGGGGATTAGGGTATAATAGAAATATAAAAACAAAATTAATGAAATGACTAACAAAATCTTTATGAGAGTGATAATAATTCCAGTGAATGTTTCTATAATGTTTTTCAAAATATTCTGATTAATTCAAGAGCAATTTACAAACCAATTCCAACATGCATATATGATGAATTCCACCCAGAATTTGATCCAATCCAACCACAACTAATCTCAGCATTTCAAACTCGATGGAGGTTTGTTACTCCAGCTAGCGATAGGCGCAATTGAAGAAGTCGGAAGCCATTTTGGAAAGCAAGTTTGTAGAAACTCTGCCCTTAGTGGCAGAGCATATATGTTAGAGCTGCTTGATGAGGGAACACATCCGCAATGCTTTGCGGAGATTTTCTGAATTTTTCTCAATTGTTTCCTGCCGCTTTGTAGCTGGTTGAGGGACAATGGAGGTTTGATTGACATGAGAGAGATAATGGTTGAAGAGCAAGTGGGAATGTTTTTGTGGACTGTAGCAAGAGTGGCATCTAATAGAGATATACAGGAGCGCTTTCAACATAGCGGTGACACTGTTAGCAGGTATAAATCTTTCTAAATAACGCTCTATATAAAGTATCATATCTTGTAGTTAATACTAATAAATACTGTGAATTAGACATTTTCATCTGTTTCTATTAGCAATGATTGAATTGGAGAAAGTGATGGTTCAACCAGTAGAAGCCGAATGCCCATGGGAGGTCTAGAGGAATCCAAAGTTTTTTCCATACTTTGAGAACGCAATTGGTGCACTGGACAGAACCCACATTCCTGCCCATGTATATGCAGGCCTCGCTACTTGTTTCCGCAACCGCAAAGAATACCTTTCGCAGAATGTCCCACTGGCCTGTGGTTTTGATAGATTGTACACCTATGTTTTACTAGGATGGGAGGGCGCAGCAGATGATGGAAAAGTTTTGAGGGATGCGATGATCAAGGGGTTTGATATTCCAGATGGGAAATACCATCTTGGAGATACTAGATATACATTAAAAAAAGGCTCTTTGACTCCTTATCGTGGGGTTCGTTACCATTTGCGAGAACACTACCAGTCCCGATCCAAGTAAGTTTACGCTCTTTATTCAGTTATCAATCTCTTTCTGGTAGTTAGTTTATAGACTTGATATTTGATATTCACCAATTGATGTGTTAATTTCATAGACCGGCGATCAAGGAAGAACCGTTCAATTTAATGCACTCTCAGCTACGAAATGTAATTGAGAGGAATATAGGAATCCTGAAACGACGATCTGAAATTCTTCACACAGCTCAACAGTTCACCATTCAGGTACAAGTAAAGCTTGTACTTGCTCTGGTTGGACTACATAACTTTATTGTTAAGAATATAGCTGAGAAAACCCTTATGCATCAGTTAGATGCAGCAGAATTGTCAACTACAGGTAAGAGTATACTATTTTTCCAAATTTATCCTGGTCTATTACTAGCCTGTTAAGTATTTAGATGAAGGTGAACAGACAGCCCAGCGGGACCCCAGTCAGGATGATGAAATGAATATTCATGAAGACGAGAATGATGAGGAAATGACTGTCCTGCGCGATAGAATTGCAGGTGATATGTGGAGAGACTATCACTTGTATCTTATACATAATAAATATAACTAAAAATCAAAAATACTAGTTGCACTTAAACAACAATAGACATATAAGTTATATTGAATACAAAATATAGAACAATTTGCTTTAATAATTGAAGTGAATTGATATCTACTAATTACAAACATTTATTAAAAGAGTATAGGTCTCTCAATCTCCTTTCTTAGCCATGCATCTCTAAGTCTCCCCCCTCTAAATGCAATAAATACACAAGCTTTTTCATAGACCTCCAATACCATGGCTGCCTTTATCATATCATCATCATCCAACTTGTCCTTATAGTTCTCTGGGAGAACTTTAATAGCAAGTTCTTGCTTGGATATAGCCCTTTGTGTTCTTTGAATAACAGCCTCATCCACCACCTTCTTTATCACTGCAGCTAAACTTCCTCGTACAACCTTCAACCTCTTCCGCCCACCTGATACTGGAGAAATTTCATTCCCAACAGGTCTTTCATCCAAAGACCTAGTACGGTTACGTACTCTTCTAACCGGTAATGCTTTCGGAGAAGTGTCTGGAGACTCAGCTAGAGTACTATCAAAACAGCTCTTCTGCATTGACTCCTGAGCATTTCTCTCCTCATTTCTCTCCTCATCACTCTCCCCTCTACCTCCGTCAAAGAAATTGTCTAAGACCCCTTCTTCTTGATCCATTGCTTGACTCTCCTCCTGCTCTGCCCGTGATTCTAGCTCCCCTGTACGAGCATAATAACCAGTTGCTCTTACGCCTATAAAAAGCTCTTCCAACAGGTTGTAGTCTGGAAGAGCCTTGTTTCGATATTTTGTAGCCTCCTTGTGCTTCTATCATCTCAGATTTTCCTATTAGCATACTTTTAAATTCAAAGTCATAGCAAATAAATACTGCAGATTATATACCTCAAGATATGCTGTCCACACAGCTGTGGAAGCTGCAGGAATTCCTTGATTCCCATCCTAGCTGAAGCCTGAATTTTGTCGAATTGCATATACAATCTCAAATTCCTGCTGCAACTAAACATAAGATGAACTCTACAATATAGATTAAGAATGAATCAACCAAAAATAACTTACAGCTGCTTCTTCAGCTTTGGCCTGAAGCACAGTAATTAGCTTTTTCAAGATTCCAGCATATGCAGCATTCAGATCTACAACCATAGCTTTCCAGACTGGCTTTTGGAAGTCATTTTCCCCCCTCTTGCCTTCTCATACTCGCTTTAACAAGGCTTCAACTAGGAAGCTTTTAGTCTCATCAATCTGGATACTATTTCCCATACTAGATTGTATAGCTGTTAGTTCTTATATCTTCAGAATAACTTTATAAAAACTCCTAAGAGGGGAAGGGAAAACTACTTGAGAGAGTTTGGAGATGGAGAGGATGTGTACAGAGGGAAGTGTTTTGTGTTTAGTTATAAGGTAAAAAGTGGAAAAAAGTATGATGTAAAAAATGGATTTAGGGGAAAGTTCTGTATATATAATAGAAGAGAATTATGCCAAGCCACAAGTATGTGTATAGTGGGGAAATTTTATAAAAGCAGTTATACTGACAATACTGGATGCCTGGCTTTAGGTTTAAATAATTTATATCTATTCTTTAGACCATATTTTGCTTACATATACCAGCTGGAAAAAAAAAAAAAAACCATTGCCAAACACTATTTTTTCTGAAAAATGCCATTTTTTTAAAATGGCATTAAAACTATTTTCAGGAAAAACGCCATTTTTTTTATAACTGCATACCGAACAGGGCCTAAATACTTTAAAGAAAAACTATAAAGCAAAAAGGAAAAAGAAACAGTAACCAGCATTATAATCCTGAATGATAATTTCTAACAAAATATGTTTTTGTATATTATTCTGACAAAGAGCAATAGTATCAAGACACTACAAACTTAGCTTGATAGTTCTATTCTTTTCCCCTATATAATCTTTTCCCCTCTCTGTCTCATCTCTCCTCTCTGCTTAACCTTTAATATTGAATAAACCATGTTGTATCTTTATACATTTATTCTCTTATTCTTTTAAGCTCAATTTACCAACAACTTATAAAATTTATCAACCATTTCCAACTCTACTATATTTTTTTCAAATACAGTATCTATATAGCTAATATTCCTCACAGGAACAATGTAGCATGGTGGATAGTGTAGATAGAAGAACCCTCTATTTGACTAGTACTATAATTTTTTTGATTGCAGGAAAAAATCTTGTAGATAGTACTTGGTAAGTAGCTATTATAGACAGATACTAAATGTAGCTCTAGTACTAGATGAGAATTGATCAAGATGTTGAAAGATTTTCTATTATGACTCACATTTGAGCTAGGGGTTTTGTATGACTTACAAGTGTGACAGGTAAATAAGACTTGACTGGTTGAAGTCCGGAAGTGACACACAGTTGTAGGTCCAACAATATTATCTCTTTTAAGAATTACTCAGATTGTGAGTTATTATAATAGGCAAGATCATTATGTGGTCAAGGGCAGATAGTTCAAGACATACTGTGGCAGGTAGAATGAGGGACAGGTACTGGTATACAAATAAGACCTGTTTGTATCAAGGCTTAAGGAGGTCAGGTACACGGTCTCTAGTTGTAGAGTCAGTGTTCAGGGTTCTAGTAATGTGAAGGAGAAACAAAAATGTAATTCCTTAGTACTAGTAGGGGCAGGAAATTACCAGGTTGTATAAGGAAAGTAAATGATAGAGAGGTACACCACTTTATAGAATAAAGGAAAATCCTCCACTAACAAATCCCAATACCTCTAACTGCTTCCTTATGTGCAGCCACATTCTTCCATCTATTTCTATAAGGTTCTGTTAGGTGGAGCCTTGGCTAAGAAACTTCTTCTATTGCTAGGCAACTGTCCAAAGCTGGTTCTCATATATGGAACCAAAAGCCCAAGGCTATTGTATCCTGGCTAGATGGCTGTAATACTAGCTCTGCTCTCTTGTACTGAAGTACCTAGAGGCTGGTTACTACTAGTAGAGCAGCAGGTCTGGCATATCTGAGTAGGGGCAATGGAATTCATCCATTGCTTGTAGTCTGTTTATAGACTCTGCTGGTTCTCAGATGGCTTCCTTGTACCCTCTCCATCATGCCAGATATCACAGATAGCCCTGAACTATCTTAGTATCCTCTGTCTATTCCATTTGCCATTCCATCTTGCTTTGAACTTCCATTGATAGTGGAGTAGTACCACCCATTGCAGTAGAGGGTTATGGTGGGCCAGTTTGAGTAGCAAAGCATAGAGCAGGTCGTATATCTGCATGGGAGTGGAACAGTGCAGGTAGTAGGCAGGCATACCGATCTGAATAGTCATGTAATGGGGGCACGGCTAGGAAGATGGATTCCAAGAGTGTGAGCATACTGAACAACTTCAAACTTATCGCCAAAAGTTCACCCAGATGTAAGAGTAAAGTAAACAGTAAAACTTAATATCATTAAGCCTGATACTTCACTCAATTGAGGTCTCAAGAGGATTGATTGTTGGGGTAGGAGAGTTCTTGCACAGACCTTCAAGTAGTTTTATCTTATACCAGAAACTCCCCTATCAGATTACTCCAACTATTAAAGCACACCCTTCTCCACTAAGAGTGGTCTGATATGTTTCCTGGTACACTCTTCAGGGATGCATGTGTCAACACGCTCTAGTCAGTATTCACTTTATACAGTTATCATTTCTGTGGTGCATTTCCATTTTGCCCACTGGAGAGAAAGCTTCTTCCTATCGGCACCTTGCCAATGACTACCTGTCAAGACACTAGAGGAACTGGACTATCTATGACACCATCGCCATATGCATTGATCTCTACATGACCCTGGAATGCTACCATGAGCAGGTTATCTATCTACTATTTACGATTCGTGGGCTTGCGGTGTCTTGCACCGGATATGGTGGTCCAGGTGTGATCCAATGGGTGCTACCCATTACCACTGCCTTGGATCCACCTTACCTGTGGTAGGAATCATGCTTTAAGTGTCTCTGCACTTCCCGGACAGATCCTATAGCATTGGGGACAGGTTCCGGCTTGGTAGGAGTAAAACTCTCCCAGTCACGCTAGCACCACTCAGTACTACCTCTGGGACCTGCACAGTTAAGTCCCATTAACTGCGGCAGTGTTGGTCCATTTTACTCCGCACAACTTGTAGGAGGTACTCCACCTTCCATCCTATGTCCTCTTGTATATCCTGCGAACAGCGTATGGTTGACCAGATGGTAGTGATGCATATGGTATTGCAAGCAGGTCTATAAAGATTCTTCCTTGCTAGACTGCAGACAACTACACCGCCGTTTGTCCAAGCCATCCCGGCTTCAAGGTGGAGCTGGAGGGGTATGATGGGAATAATGTCTCCAATTTAGAGCTCCTTCGAAGCTGCATAGCTCGCCCAATAGCATTCTCCGGAACTCCAGATTCCAGTATTATATATGGCTTCGTGCGACAAACATTCCCATCATTTTTCGCAAACTCCCCCAGGGACTTCATGTTGAAAGGTCAGGTAACTGAGGACTTTTGACAGGGTAACCCGAGCCCCATGGTAGGGTAACCTGATCCTGAGGGTAGGACAACCTTGTCTGATGGACAAGATGACTTAACCCTGTTACTCGGTCTACTCCGTCACCGGAGATGGACACTTGTAACCAGTCTCCGGTTACCCGGCCGAGCATAGTAACTGCCCCTTCAGAGGTTTCGAAATGCCCTGATATCACCACCAGATGTACCCAAGGCTCTAAGTACCTTGCTAGACATTTTCATTCATCTTGGAGCCAGGGCTATCGGGTCTACGTGAGTCAAGTGCTTACTTGGCCGGTGGTTCCTACCAGTGGGCTGCAGGGCTGGCAGTATGGGTGTAGGTTCAGGCTGCCATAGCTCATGTATGCTGGGTCGTTACAGGTCACTGGGTAGAGGTAAAACATTTATAGTCCAGTTTCTGGAAGAGTCAACAGGTCCAAATATTCTTGCCATTAAATCATACTAGGTCACTATCCAGCAAGTAGGGAGTCTGCAGGCATCCATGATCTGTGTACCTGGAATGACCGCGCATACATGCGCTGTGGCAGACTGAACCTGCATCTACGTTCACGGCAAGCGGGGCAGACTGAGAGGAAGGAGGAGAGCAAGAAGAAGTTTGACCCACGGAAGCCGGATGGTGCAGGTTGCATTATAAACAGTCAAGCATATACCGTGGGGAGTTGTTAGTGTGCTCAAGGATTTGCTAAGAACAAGTTAACCTGCTTGGCTGGGTGACTGGGCAGACAAAGTGCAGAGAAGTCTATCTCTACCATACGAATAGACAGGGTAACAGGATAAAGTTACCCAGACCTCCAGAGTAGGTTAAACCGCTTAGAGTTCATATTTACCCGGCTAAGGAACCTGGGTTACCCTGTCTGGCTATACGAAGTTACAGAGTGGGTTCGGGGGAAATGACCAGGATATTCGTCAAATGAGGCCATGTATAACACAGGAATCTGGAATTCCAGGAGCTGCTATTGGGGGAGTGATACAGCTGTGAAGAGGCTGTAAATTGGAGACATTGTTCCTATAATGCCCCTCCAGCCCCGCTTTGAGGCCTGGATATTATAAAGAAAGGGTTGTGTAGTTGTGCCCAGTATAGCAAAAGGGAATCTGGGTAGACCTACTTGCAACACCATATGCATCACTGTTGTCTAGTGGACCGTAGGCTGTTTCCAGGTTATATAAGAGGACATAGGGTAGAAGGTGGAGTACCTCCTCCAAGTATTGGGGAGTAAAACAGACCAAAACTGGGGTAGTTAATGGGAGTTACCTGTGGGGGTTCCAAACATAATTGCTGGGAGTGCCGGGAGGACTGGCAGTGTTTTACATCTATTAAATCTGAACATGTCCCCAATACCATAGACTCTGGAAGGGAAGTGTAGAGGTACTAAAAGCATCATTGTTGTAACAGGTAAGCTGGATCAGAGATGGTGGTCATGGGTAGTGCCCAATGGAGCACTACACGATTACAGGACCCTATGGCAGACACTAGAAGTTTGCAAGTCGTAAATAGTAGATAGCCAAACCGCTCATGGCAGCTTTCAGGATCGTGTAGGAATCAATTTATATGGAAAGAGTGTTATAGATAGTGGGGTTCATCAGGTGTGTTGACCATTAGCTACTAGCATGGCATCAATGTGAAGAGGTTTTCACTATGGCGGGTAAAATAGGGGGGCACCTAAGAAATGATAAGTGTATGAGGTGAACGCTGGCTAGAGTATGTTGACACATACATACCAGAAGGGTATGCATGATGATGTGTGGGACCACCCTTAGCGGAGAAGGGTATGCTTGAATGGTGGGGGTAAACTGATATAGGAGTTTCTGGCATAAGATAAAACTGCTCGAACATCTATGTAAGAACTCTCTTACTCCCACAATCAATCCTCACGAGACCTTAATTGAGTGAAGCGTCAGGCTTAATGATAGTAACTTTTACCACTCACTTTACTCTTACATTGGTGTGAACTTTTAGAGATAAGTTGGAAGTGGTTTGGTAGGGTCGCAACTGTGGGATCTATCTTCCCAGGGGTGCCCCTGTTACAGTATATTGTCAAGCGACCTCCAGGCTTAAATATTAGGTGGTAGACAACTTTAAGGACGAGGGAGTCTGGACTAAAGCCCGATACACGAAGAAGTGATTGCTAGGAGACTTAGACGTAATCTTGGGATAGAAGTATTATAAAAGTGTGTCGTATAACGAATATATTGATAAGGTCTATTCTCTGTCAGCAATGATGTCTGAAAAGTGCAGGAGGCACCACGATATTTATATTGCATGTCTGGGTGTTTGCAGTGAATCTATTCCTCCCACCCTTCCCTGTGCGAACTTCGTAGACCCTGAAAGCCTTTACCCCACTTGACTCAGCATTCTTCGAAAAGTGCAGAGGGTGTCCCATCCCTCTCCTCTTAGTGTTCGCTCTAAGTGTAGTTACCCGAACTCTTTTACCTTGGCAAGCGGCTACTGGTTCTATATCTACATACGATGTGATTAGCTCTGATGGTAGACTTAGCAATGCAGGTGGAATCCTTATTCATCTCCATCAAACAACCACAGGCATGCCTATAGCTTATAGTGCTAAAGGTGTTTAGGCCTCGTTGCACTCCGGGTTAACCTTACAAGTGGTAGGCAATTATTGAACTCTATCTTATCATGTCTCTGGGTATCCATGAATGATTGTCTCTGGGGCATTGTCCCCTCATCAGAATTTTCCTCCACCTTCCTGTACCAAATGGACTTGAAATGCGGCGTTACTACCTGCAAGGCAGCCGGGGACTGCTAGTGGAGTAGCTGACCTCCCCCCAGTTGCTATCCATCTATTGGTGCAGCTAAGCAATCTTTGCATGGATTTATCTCTACAACCAACTAACCACTTTAGTTTGTTCAACCTCAGCATGATAGCCATCAGTCCTCTCTTAAAGACTCAGTGAAATCCCCTCTCTAGGCGAGCTTTAGTGGTGGCCTAAATGAGGGTTTTCCGCTGGCGTTGTATTGGTATTAACCCATTCTCCAAATACTCTGATGGATCCTAGGATCGGTCCTGATCTTGCTAGAGGAGCGCTAGCCAGGTGACTGCAGCGAGGAACAGGTTTCACACATGACCTCATTAGAGGTCATGCAGTTAAGTTATTCTTTCATGCACATGACCCCGTCAGCAGGTCATGAGGCTTGTTATGTTTAAATTGTTTTTACGCACATGACCTTGTTAGTAGGTCATGGGGCTCGTTTATGTTTAATTGCATTTCGCACATGATATACAGTTGATGTCTGGGGAAGAGTCTAGGCTGGCGGGTAAGGCTTACCGACAAGGCAGACCCGTTTATGTTTTTCGCATGACCTCGTTAGTAGGTCATGTGGTTTGGTTATGCATTTGATTTATATTGCATTTGATTTATGTTTTCGCACATAATGTCATTTGGAGGTCATAGGGTGTTTTATGTTTTTACGTACACGACTTGATGCAGTCATGTGAGGTTATGAAAGGTTTTGCACCTGACCTCGCTTGAGGATCAGGGCAGGGTTAGGGTTGTAGGAAGAGGCCTATATAATGGCCAGGTTTTCACAGGTGGATTAGCTCTTCATGCAACTATCTACTATTATTCCCTATCCACTACTTTATGCTCTTTACAATACAAAACTCTTACACTCCAAACTTATCTGCTAGGCGGATCAATCATAGAGTCAAGAACCTATCCGCTATGGAGATCTCGTCAACAGAATAAAAAACCAATACTCTCGGTGCTGGTGAGAAACCGATTCTTATATGGGAATACTACGACAGGGTCCCGAGACTCAAGGAGCTCTGGAACACAGTGCAGTACAGTTCAGAAGAATAACAACTGTCGTTACCTGTTGCGAGCAATACAAGCAGTAGGAAACTGTAACAGGATTGAGCATGTGACCTTTTGCCAATGATCACATGACATGCCCATTATACTATGCCAGTTTGTCTTATGTGTAACATAGACTTACATCTCTATGAGTTTGGCTCGCATCTCTGTAATCCGTTTCACTAATAGTGTACAAATTAAATCCCATTCAGGATGCGGCAAGTGTGAATAAAAAACCTTAGCGTGTTTACTTGGCCACGTCCAAGAAAACCTTTCCTTGTCATACTTTCTCTATACCCGCACCCTCTCTGGGTTCTCCCTGTGAAACCCTTCTATCAATTCTGCCACATGCTCCCAGCATTCCAGTGGTTCTCAGGTGTTTCCATCCTCCGAACAGCCCTGCACCTTCATGATATATCCAAGTTCACAGATCCACCTAATAGGTCCATAAACATTGCAAGTATAGGAATTAACCTTGCTTCATACTATCTTTTCAACCTCCCATTCCAAATTGCCATCAATCTTCCTAGGCACCTAGGGAGGTTGTGCGCAAGCTGGTGGAACTGACGTCTAATAAGGCTCCAACAATGATACATGAAAGAGGAGATAAATCTTCCAGTGTTCCCAGATTTCTAACTTAAATGCTAGGTCATAGTGTGGTTCTAGGATTTTGAATAGTCCATACAATTTTGGGCTAAGCTTTTTGGAGGGCCACTTAGTGTAAACATTCTTGTTATTTAGCATGACCAAGTCACCTTTCTGAAAGTTTGGCTGTGGCCTGGCTTTCTTGTCATGGTACTGCACTATCGCTTTTCTGGTTGTCTTTAATGTGGCTATTGCCTGTTCATGTATCTCCTTCATCCAGTGAGCATATGTGGCAGCTCCTGGATTGCAAGCTTCTCCCTCCTTCACGCACTCCGACTGTGGGTGGTATCCATAGTTCTCATAGAATGGGGTTAGTCTATGGGCATACATAGCGGAGTTCTTGCAGGCATGTTCGGCTAGTCGAAGCAGCTGGTACCAGTCATCCTGATCATAGTTAATGAAACTTCACAGATAGCCTTCCAGCACTTGGTTGGTTCTCTCCCTTTTCCCATCCATTTGTCGATAGTACACTATTGACATGTTTCAGTTAATTCCTAAGAGTTTACGCAGGGATTGCTAAAATTCTTGTCTGAACTTTGGGTCCCTGTCCGAGATAATTTCTGTTGGAAGCCCATGCAGTCTCCATACCTCTTGGAGAAAGGTATAGGCTACATCCATTACCCTTGTATTTTCCTTAAGCCCTATGAAATGCGCCATTTTAGCAAACCTGTTGAGTACTACTATGATCTGAGTATTATGTTCTGACTTTGGTAGCTGGGTTATGAAGTCTGTTGTGATAGATGTCCATGCTGTGTAGAGTATTTCTACTGGTTGTAGAAACCCATACTTTGCATATCGCAGCACTTTGTTATGTTGACACTCATTACAGAATCATACATAGTCATTTATCCATTCCACAAGCCCTTTCCAGTCAAAGTCTGTTGTTATGATTTCTACTGTCTTTTCCTGACCAAAATGCCCCATGACCCAGGAGTTATGGCTGCTTTTAGCGATCAGTGTTTGTAGAGCTGCGTTCTTTGGGATGAATGGCTGTCCCTTGTAGTATAGAAGGTCATCCACTAAAGTCCAATACATCGGTATCCCTTTTCTGTCATCCCACAGTCTTTCCAACTCCTCTCTCCTCATTGTCCCATCCTTGTCTATCCTTCCCTTTTCCTCCACCCGTTCTACAGTTTGGGCAACAAATTTCTGTGCCATTGCTTTAATAACCACTGTGCTAGCTACCATAGTTTCTTTGGTTGTCAAGGCCTTGTCCCTTTCCTGATCAAATTTGTCAAAGTGTTGATTTATCCCTCTGTCTTATTTCAGCAGACTGTGTTCTGTGGATGTTTCGAACACACCAGGTCACATGCTTCAGAACCCTTCCTGCCTCCTCGCAATATCATCTAGTTCCATTTCTTTACGGAGCTCCTCCTTATGAATTCTTTCTGCTACGCATTGTGGAACTCATTTGCCCTTCCCCATCACGTAGTCCTGGTCCTTTACATTGAAGAGCAACACTTTCACCTCCCCCTGGTAGTCCCTGTCAATAACGTTTGCCCCAACCATAATCCCATAGCGTACGGCCAGGCCACTTATAGGAGCTACTCAGCCATAGGATCCCGCGGGTAATGCTAAAGCTATTCTGGTGGCTACCATTGCTTGTCTGCGAGTAGGTACTACTGTCCCTTCCAAGATGAAGATGTCATGTCCTGCCGCTTTGCTTGAGCCTCTTGTTGGAATCTAAGCTTCTGGATGTAGTTTTATAACTTGAGTGTATTCTGGCTCTAGTGTTTTCTGACCTGGACCAGGTTCGCCCTCTCTTCCTACCACCCTAACCATGACCTGGTTAAAATCTGTGGGGTTTAAAAGCGATGGTTTCTCACTTTGCGCAGCTCCCCTCTCAGGATGGTACTCTCGCCATCTGCTTAATGCATCCGGTTTTCTACCACCTGATCCTGGTCGGTACACAATTTTGAAGTTAAAATCTGCTAACTTCCGTGCCCACCTTATCTGCCTGGCACACCATGCCTTGGTTGTCAGGAAGTATTGTAGATTCTGATAATCTGTAAATACCGTGAGAGGTTCCCATGTTCCGGCAAGATAGTGATGACATTCTTTGAACACTTCAACTATGGTTAGTAACTCTTTATCATGAAGGTTGTAGTTGTGTTTTGCTGGGTTGAACTTTCGGGAGTGAAATATTATTGGGTGTAGCCTTTTCCTGATGTACTGTGACAGTATACAGCGAAGTGTAAAATCACTTGCAACTATTTCCATCACTGTGTATCTGTCTGCGTGAAAATGTACTAAAATAGGGGACATAGCAAACTATTGTTTCAGGAACAAGAAAGCCTCTTCCTGCTTCTTTCTTCAGGTGAATTCCTTTGGGTCACCTTTCAACAATTTCTTTTTGGTCTTGCCTGTTCCCGAGAAATTCTTAATAGATCTGCTCTACAAGTTTGCAAATTCCATGAAAGTTTATATGTACTTTGCAGACCCAGGTGTTTTCCTTTCCCTCATGGCTTGGACCTTTCGATCACTCATAGTGATCCTATCCATATTCACTATGCATCCCAGAAATTCCCATATCTTGATATAGAATACTGACTTAGTAATAGACACTGCTAACTGGTATTTCCACAACTCAGCTTATACTTCTTGGACTGGTTTGACATGGTCTTCCTTAGTCTGGGACCAGATCAGGACGTTATCTATGTATACGACTACTTCCAAGTCTAGGAACCTTCTTAGCACCATCTGCATTATGGCTTGAAAGGTAGTGTGTATCTTTACTCGCCCAAATGGCATTACCCGATACTCGTAATCACCATATCAAGTGCGGAAAGCAGTTTTGCACTAGTCACCCTTGGTTATGCGTATCAAGTAGTACACACCCTTTAGGTCCAACTTGGTAAAGATACGCAATCCAACTACTCGAACTCTGGGTTGCCTCATGAGTGGTAGAGGGTACTTGTTGGCAACTGCAATCTTATTGAGCCCACGGTGCTCGACACACAGTCTTGGTCGCGTATCAGGTTTCAGTACAAACACTATTGATGCACCTGTGGGAGAGTGGCTTGGTGGTATCTTCCATTCTTGCAGCATCTGGTCCAGGTACAGTGGCAAGAGCCGTAGTTTCTTTTTGGATAACTAGTATGTTGGCCTCCATGGGGGCTTCTCAGCTTCAAGGACCTTGATCTCATAATCAAAGGTGTAATGATTTGGAAGTTGTTCCGCTGTCTGATGCAGGAAGAGATCAGTGTACTCCCAGTAGGGTTTTGGTAGGGTCCCCAGGACCACCACCTTTGGGTCCTTTGGGCCTGCAATTCAGCCCATGTATCTTGCTGTGGGATCTGAGACCACTTTCTTGTCCCACTTGATGCAGATTCTTCCATCCTCTAGTTTCAGGGGTTGCTTATAGTGCTCTGCCTGGACCATCTATCTGCTCGCATCTTTTCTGAATAATAGTGGGTGTTGGCGATGCCACCAACTGAACGGAACCATCAAGGCCTGGATCCCCTGGCTCATAACTTGTCTTATAATTTCTGGGTAGGGTCGGTTAGCCCCAATCTCAAGTGTGATAGGGGTCATATAGCACCTTCCGGCCTTTTGGGATTGTGCTCTATCAAACCCTCTTATACTAACTAGGTTGTCTGGTTGTATTGTCACTAGCCCCAATGTTTGGACTAGCACTTCTCGTATAACAAAGATCAGTGAGCCCAAGTCTAATAATACATAATCAGTATTGGTTCTCCTGGCATGCCGTAACGACCCAGCATACATGAGCTATGGCAAACGGAACCTATACCCATACAGGTAGCCAGGAGGCGAACCGATAGGAACCGGCAGGCAAGTAAGTACTTGACCTATGGAGACCCGATGGCCCGGGCTCCAAGAATGAACAGAATTGGCTGGTCCGCGTACTTAGGGACTTATGAAGGGGCAGTTGCTCAGCTAGGCCGGGTAACTGAAGAAAGGTCTATCCCCGGCGACAGGATAGGCAGGGTGACAGGGAAACGTTAACTTGTCCGCTGGACAAGGTTACCCTACTCTCAGGATCAGGTTACCCTGCCCTGGGTCTTGGGTCTTGGGTTACCCTGCCCAGAGTCCTGAGTTACCCTACCTTTCAATACGAAGTCCCTTGGGGAGTTCGGGAAAATTGACCGGAATGTTTGTCACGCGAAGCCATGCATGATACTGGAATCTAGGATTCTGGGGGATGCTATTGGGTGAGCTACGTAGCTTCGAGGAAGCTGTAAATTGGAGACATTATTCCCATCATCCCCCTCCGGCCCCGCCTTGAGGCCCGGACGTCATGGGCAAACGGTTGTGTAGTTGTGTGCAGTCTAGCACAGTGGAATCTTTGGAGACATGCGTGCAACACCGTATACGTCGCTGCCGTCCGGTCGACTGTAAGCTGTTCGCAGGATATATGAGGGGGCATAGGGTGGAAGGTGGAGTACCTCCTCCAAGTTGTTCGGAGTAAAACGGACCAGAACTGATGAAGTTAACGGGTGTTAACCGCGGGGGTCACGAAGGGAGTCCCGGGTGGTGCCAGGGCGACTGGCAGAGTTTTACACCCACCAAGCCCGAACATGCTCCCAACGCTATAGGCTCTGATAGGGAAGTGCAGAGACACTAAAAGCATGATTCCTACCACAGGAAAGGTAGATCCGAGGTAGTGGTCATGGGTAGTGCCCATTGGATCACTCCCGGACTATCGCGCCCTGTGGAAGACACCGGAAGCCCACGACCTGTAAAAGAGTAACTAGATAAACTGCTCACGGTAGCCTCTGGAGTCAAGTAGAGATCAATGCATATGGGAAGGCTGTAATAGATAGTCTAGTTCATGAGGTGTCTTGACTGTTAGCCACTGGCAAGACACCGATACGCAGAAGTTCTCACTCCGGCGGGCAAAATGGAAATGCACCGCAGAAACGATAACCGCATAAGGTGAACGCCGACTAGAGTGTGTCGGTACATGCATGCCCAAAGGGTGTACCAGGAGATGTGTCGGACCACCCTTAGCGGAGAAGGGTGTACTCAAATAGTTGGAGGAAACTGATGGGGGGAGTTTCTGGCATAAGATAAAACCACCTGCAAGTCTATGCGAGAACTCTCCTACTCCAACAATCAATCATCTCGAGAACTTAATTGAAGGAAGCGTCAGGCTTAACGATATTAAGTTTTACTGCCTACTTTACTCTTACATCTGTGTGAACTTTTGGCGATAAGTTTGAAGTTGTTTGGTGCTGTCGCAACCTTGGGATCCATCTTCCTAGGGCTGCCCCCATTACACATTCACAGGTGAGCCATGCCTTGTGGGCACTCGTAGTGTGTAGGTGTTGGGACTTGAGTTTTCTATCACTTTGGTTCCCTCCTACGGTTACCCTGTCTTCAATTGATAGACATTCTGTTTGTAGCCTTCAGTAATCTTGGATGTTTGCTATTGTGTCCACACAATTTTGACCAGTCAGACCTCCTCAGACAAACTCAGTCCTTAATGTATACATTTTCTTTCTTGCCTTTTTTCCCCTGAATGACAATATTTAATCATACTGGACTATTCGACAAGTGCATACATGATGGAGTGACCTTCCTAAGTCGGCCTTAGGTGTTCAACCCCTGCTGTTGCGTACCATTTATAGCCTGCACACTGTCCTTTGTCCTGCATAGTAACTTGCAGCCTACCCACTAGCTGTCACCAGTGGTGCCATCTTCATGACTCGGGAAGCACCTTCAGGCAGTCCTGTACTATCCCGACCCATTTCCGGTGCATGACCTTGGCAGGAAAGAGTTGTGTTGCCTAGAGTTGCCTCGCATAACAGTCCCCTCTTCTTCCCTGTCGGGTTTGAACCTTCTCTACCTAGGAGGGAATATAAAGTCTTGACTCCTGCATCTAGGTCTGGAGATGTTCTCACTTGCATCCCCCTGAAATGGGTTCACTTTCTCTGTTATACAGGATTTGTTATACCTTTCGCACTGCTGTTCCCACCCATGCTCAGAATGCAGACCGTGCTGTTCTCGGACATTCTGGAATAACATGTTGTCCTAGCTCGGAATGTAGGTCATAGTTTTTTATACAGGGCTCCCGGTCGACAGATCTATTTCAATTCTTGATCCGACAACTCCCAAAGTCCTGATGCTGGTGCCACATGGGTTTGGTTCACTGCTGGCCTCAGGGCGGCATTTCAAACCTCCATATTTTGGGGCCTAAACTTTGCTGCTTTCCATCGTCCTATTATTGTCACAATGGTGCCCTTCGTACAGGCTCCACACTTGTGGTTGGTAAGTCCGCACCAGGTGTAGCTTTCATTTTTCTGGTATTTATCGCTCCTGTTTTTGGGGTATTCCCTCATGACCTTTCTTCTAGTTTGTATGCTAAACCCCCTGGATCTTGGTCAGCTTGTTGGCCTGGGTGAACTGTGCTGACTTGAAAGTCCCAGGTGCTGTCTTTCTTAGGAACTTGCTAGGTTGCCTTCTTCATTTCCCCACTTTGGGTTCTTTTCGTTGTCTTTCTGCCATCGTTTGAATGGTCTGCAAGAAGCCGACGAGTTGGAGAGATTGTCTGGTCGCTGCCTTTTGCTGTTGAGAAAAGACACCTCCCGATCGCCCACCGCTCAATGGTGCTCTTGGCATTTGGTATTGGTGTCATATCACTTATGGGACAACTGTCTCAGTATCGCCTCAGGTAGTTGGTCATCAACCATCTTCCTCCATGCTGTTCCTTGAAGCTTGGCCTTGATGTTCAAGTTTTCCATATGAAGGAGGTACTTGTCAATGTCCTTCTCATACTTGATTTTTTCCATCTGCTGCAAAGCTTTCCAGTCCTGGTTGATCACTGAGATGCGCATGCTTATTTCCCACCTGAACAGTTTCTCATGGGTATCACATGAGCACCTTTCATCCTTCTCTGGGCATATACAATTCTATCTTTATCCTCTATCCATAGCATGGGATTTGAGCTAAAGTAACCCTGGCATGCATGTAGCCTGGTTTTAATGTCCTGGTATAACTTTGCTTCGTATATGAATGGAGGGTGTGGGGGCTTTTTCTGATACAATACAGTCTGTCGTGCCAACACCTTGGCCAGCTGCAGCACCATTTGGTCTTACCCCTCACTCTTAGCTGTCCGTGGCCTTCTCAAAAGCAGCAACCCTGGCCGGCGCCTTGGTCCTTGCCCTCCATAGTCTGACCTGCCACCTCCAGTGTTCGGGTCTCCTGCTCCTCTGGCCATATTGGAAGGTGCCACCGTCTCTCTCTGGCCACTCTGTATGGTCTCTGGATGGGTGACCCTTTGGGCTGGCCCCTTCACTTTGTCTACTTGGGATGGCACAAACCATCCTCTCCCTGTTTCTCTATCATGGACTGATCGCTGCTGCTGTGAGCCCAATGCTGTCTGTACCAGCACGGTAATTTCCCTCAATGACTGGGCAAACACCTTGGTCATGTTTTGCTCCATGTCCCTGAGCCCTGTCTTCACCTTTTTATCAAGGGTCAGTAGATTGGTAAAGAACTGCTGTTGCCAGGTCTCCCAATGTTGTCGTTCCTCTTCTAATTCCTTTCAGAGTTTATCTAGGTATGTGTAAATAATGTTCGTTATGGGGTGGAGGGGAGTGGGTTTTACCCATGGTGGCCCCGCCATTACAGGTGCTCAGGGGGTGTATTTTGTATGTCCTGTCCACCCCGCCCCCGTTTCTTGCTACCCAAATTTGGCAGGGGCCCGTTTAGGGCATGGAAGGGGCAGGGCACCTCATGGGTGACAGGGTGGGGACAGCCTGCGAAAACGCCCCACCCCGGTCTGGTGAGTGGCCCAGGGCGGGGAACGGGGACAGGGGCTCATATTTTTTGTGGCCCCGGAGGCCCTGCAATGATATCTGTGTATAAAGCTCCTGGTCCCTACTCCTCGATTTGCGGATGGTGTATCCCAGGTCCTGATACAGCTGTCCGCTTACTGCTACTTATTGTTCCTATTGCTCATGCATGTAAGCGAGAGCAGCTTCCATCACTGCCTTCAATCTTGTAATGTCTACTACAACCTCTCCTTCCAATTTCCTACTCTTATGTTGCCAGAGCGCCAACTCCTCTCAGACCACCCTTTCCCCATTCAGAAGTGGTTCTTGTACTTGACCAAGTCCTTGTACGGTTTCCTTTCCCTCCTCCGACAGGGTCCCATAGATAACCATCTGGTCATTCTGGGTTTGAGTTGCACTTCGGTCCAGCTGGCTGATCAGTGTCCCCATGTATGTGGCAAAGGTACCCAAGTCAGTAGTGCCTGCAGGAGTCAGGGTCCCGGAGCGTGACCTTTGTCCCCTTTGCCTTTTTGCAATACTTTGGGTAGGGCCCCTGGGTACTGCTGGGCCTGACAGATTTCTAGGTGTAGGTACAGAACCTATCCATAGTAGTGGAATGTCACCTCCTGGCCCTGGTGGTGCTGGCCGTAGTGGGTATAGGCTATCTTGGCCAGGCTTCTATACGCTGAACAGCCTTTCCTGCCTCTCTGTGCGCAACATGTTTGTGTCGCTAGAATGCTCAGATCCATCCTCGATCATTGGTTGTGACATTTCCTCTTCCTTATGCATAAGTGTGAGGGTCACGAGGGTCCACTTGACCCTGTTATCAAGGAACCAGAAGGCAGCATTTTCATCTTTGAAAGCTGCACTTATAGTAAGATCAAACTCGACCTCATGTATGGGTAGGATTCAGTAGGGGTAGTTTAGGAATAGGTGGTGAAGGGCGTTAGATATGCAGTCCTCCTGGCTTATTTGAGAAATGTGGTTGTGAGCCTCGGTAGTGTAGAAGGTATCAATACAGTCTCAGGCAGTAGGCGACTCTGAGGACAAGTGTGTCTGAACTAAGGCCTGATACATGACGAAGTGATTACTTGGAAGACCCACGCGAAATCTTGGGATAGAAGTATTATAAAAGTCTATGGTATAACAGACAGATTGATAAGATCTGTTCTCCGTCACTGATGATATCTGGAAAGTGTAGGAGGTACCTTGATATTTATATTCCGCGTCTGGGTGTTCACGGCCTCTCTATTCCTCCAACCTTTCTCTATACGAGCTTTGTAGACCCCGAAAAGCTTTACCCCGCTTGACTCTGATTCCTTCGAACAACGAAGAGGGTGTCCTATCCCTCTCCTTGTTGTGTTTGCTCTAATCATTGTGACGTGAACCCTTTTACCAGGGGAAGTGACTTCTGATTCTATATCTACATATGAAGTGATTAGCTCTAACAAGAGACTTATTAATGCAGGCAGAATCCTTGTTCGTCTGTGTCAACCTGTGGGAGGCATGCCACTGTCTTATCATGCCAATGGTGTTTAGGCTTCATTGCAGTTCAGGTTAACCTTCTACGCCGTAGGTCATTATTGGACTCTGGCTTATGATAGCTTCGGGTGTGTGTGAACAAGCATCTTTTCGGCGGTATCCCCTTGTGATGATTTTCCTCCGCTATCAACTATCAATGGACTTGAAATTCGGTCTTACTGCCTGCAAGGCAGCTGGGAACTCCGATCTGTGTAGACAACTTCCCCCTGGTTGGCATATACCAGTTGGCACAGCTGAGGAATCTTGGCATGCATTTATCTCCACAACCAAATGACTGATTCAGTTCGTTCGACCTTGTCAGGATAGCTAAGAGTCCTCCTTTAAAGACTCAGCGAGAACGCCTCAGTCAGTAACATTTGGTAGTGGCATAATTGTGGGTTCTATGCCAATGTTGTATTAGTATTAATGCATTCTCCAAATACTCCAACGGCACCTGGGATCGACCACGTTACCCGGTGCCAATGGTCATGTGACTTGCCTTTTACCCTATGCCAGTTCATCTTATGTGTAATATTAACTCCCCTCGTGCCTAATTTTTCATCAATCTTCAGCTCTGACCTAGCATGAATTCTGGTAACCTTTTCTGGAATAAGTACTCTAAGGTGGAAAGCGCCATAGCTAGTACCGAACTTCAAACTTGAGTGGGATGTGACTCGGATCCTGATATGAGTTTGGCACTTAATTCTGACCCAGTTGCAGCTGCTACTTTTCGAGCCTCGGTCTTCATGCATGTCCATGGTAGCCACTATTACACCCCCTAATAGATTTGTTAATCCCATGTTTGCAGACCCGCATGCTGCGGCACTCTTATTCTTCAAGGATACGGAACCCAGGTACAACATGCTTTGACCACCAGCCGCAGGCATACCTTGATACGAATTGTCAAATGAGTTGGCAGAACTATACATTGTTCGGGAGCTTGCGAATTCGGTTGGCAATGCATGGAAGAAAATGTGATATTGGACTAACTAGTAGCATAAGATCTTCAAGCAACAGATTATGACTGGTGTGACAGAATGGATGAAGGTATAGTAGGAGGCATACCCTGTGATAATAAAGGATCAAAAGGGGTTGAGAGAAGGGATAAATGTACTAGAAAAGATGTTCATGTGAGTGTATCACATTGATGCTGAAAATGACAGGCAGATGATCGAGACTGTGGCGCCTTCCCTCCTCATCTATGCAAAATCAGATGAGTTTGTCTTGGAATTGGCTGGGCGGGCATGAGATGAGGAATGGCGAGCATACCTCAGCCCAGTCAGTATATGAATTCTAGAGAGCCTGCAGAAAGAAGGCTCCTCCAATACGTCCTCCTCTATGAGAATATCTACTAACTCACGCTCAATCCCTTCCTCAATCACATGCAGTCAGTCAGGTAGTTCTTCAATCAGACCCACTGATGATAGCCAGATAAAGAAATGAACCTCCAAGCCTCAAGGGATCATGGCACCAAATACATCACATCCAACATGCGACACCCTGTTCTACACTGGTCACTTCAAACCAGGGACTTGGTTCGACACTCGCACCGCTGATTGCCACACCAAGGCCAACACCTGTCCCGGTCTCTATACCCACTCCTGCTGCAGTCCCTGCCCCGACACAGGTACCCGCTCTGGCACCTAGACCAAAGTTACATACATTTTCACCCAGTCCTCTTATACCACCCCAAGATCAAGTTCGCCATTTTTCCATGATATGGTGAATCGCCAAACCATAGTGGTGGGGGATCGCTGTTCTGAAATTCCTTCTCTGGGTACCTCTACCCCAGTCCAGCGAACCCCATCCGATGGTCCTCAATAGGCCCTGATTGTCTCTTCCACCCCACCCAAGCCCAGTGCACCCACAGGCCTTGTGATCATATCGAGTAGGGATTTAGATGGACAACCGGATTGATGCCTTAAGAGCTGCAAATTTGAAGAGATGCTAAAGAAATGGATACACTATAATACAAGAGGATATGCTAAGGAGGCCAGGGCACTGGTGGTATATTGGCCAGGTAGGAAAGGAGATAGCAGACTGACGTATGGGTATAGTGAGTCATGGAAGCATGAGGGATATTGGACAAGGCCCAATACTTAGGTCGAACTCTGGAAGTTTCTCAGGATAGGTCTAGCGGCACCCACCCAGACACCAGCGTGAAGTGGCTAGCCAACTACCAGGCCCTCTGTACCTGTACCTCCAGGAGGCAATACTACCCCGGAGGGTAGCCAAAGGGTGCGGGAGGAATGGTTTGTGAGTTAAATCGGCCATGTTAAGCCCAAGGTGGGAATGCAATAGGTAGGGCCAGGGGAAATCAATTACCAGAAGGTAGCATGACTGGAGCTGGTGGTAGCTCTGGCAACTCTGATCATGATAGCAGTGATAGCAGTGATAGCAGCAACTGCTTGCTTGACCTAACTCTTACTTGGGGGTTTGTCAGAATGGGTTGAGTAATGAAAATAAGGAATACTTCAACCACGGGGCCAAGAGGCTAGCAAGAGCTCTGCGGAGGACCGTTACGGTTTCCAAGTCTACGCTGTGGCAGCGGGAGAAGAAGCTGGAGAAGCTAAGTGGCATTCCTTCATTCAAGGGTCAAGTTATAGAACTTATAAACTGCAGTAATAGGAGCACCCCTAGAAAGATGGATCCTAAGGCTGTGAACACACCGAACAACTTCAAACTGATTGCCAAAAGTTCACACTAATGTAAGAGTAAAGGAGATGGTAAAACCCAATATCGTGAAGCATGACGCTACACTCAATTAAGCTCTTGGGAGGATTGATTGTGGGAGTAGGACAGTTCTTGCATAGACGTTCAAGTAGTTGTATCTTATGCCAGAAACACCCCTATTAGTTTACTCCAACTATTTGAGTATACCCTTCTCCGCTAAGGGTGGTCAGACATGGATCCTGGCACACCCTTTGGGCAGGCATGTAGCGACACACTCTAGTCAGTTTTCACCTTATACGGTTATCATCTCTGCGGTACATTGCTATTTTGCCCACCAGGGTAAAAACCTCTTCGCATTGGCGGCATGCCAGTGGCTCGCAGCCAAGACAACTGGTGAAGTGGACTATATATGACACCCTTCACATTTGTATTGATCTCTACTTGACCCCGGAAGCTACTAGGAGTGGTTTATCTATCCACTAGGTCGGGTTCTGGGACATCTAGTGTTTCCCGCAGGATACAGTGGTCTGGGACGGGTCCAATGGGTGCTACCCATGACCACCACCTCAGACCCACATCATCTGTATTAGGAATCATGCTTTTAGTCTCTCTGCACTTCGCTTGTAGAGCCTATAGCGTTGGGGACACTTACGGGCTTGGTAGGTGTAAAACTCTGCCGGTCGCCACACCACCATTCAGGACAACCTACAGGACCCCCACAGTTAACCCCCTTTAACATCTCCACGTTTTGTCCATTTTACTCCACACAACTCGGAAGAGGGACTCCACCTTTCTCGCAGGGCCCCTCGTATATCCTGCGAACAGCCTACGGTGGACCGAACGGCAGCGACATATGGCATGTTGCAAGCAGCTCTGCACGGATTCCTCTTTACTAGACTGCACACAACCACAAAACTGTTTGCCCATGATGTCCGGGCCTCAAGGCAGGGCCGAAGGGGTATGATAGGAATAACATCTCCAATGTACAGCTTCTTTGGAGGTGCGTAGCTCGCCCAATAGCACCATCTGGCACCCCAGATTCTGTATTGTGCATGGCTTCGCATTACAAACACTGCGGTCATATTTCACAAACTCCCTGAGGGACTTCATACTGAAAGGTGGGGTAATTCAGCACTTTAGACGGAGTAACCCAAGCCCCATAGACATGTAAGCTGATCCTGTGGGTAGGGTAACCTTGTCCAGTAGACAATGTGACTTTGCCCTGTTACCCTGTCTATTCCTGTGCCGTAAACAGACAGTTCTGAACTTTCTTTAGTTATACAGCCTAGCTGAGTAACTACCCCTGCAGAGGTTCCTCAGTATACTGACATCACTCCAGGGTGGTCGCAGGTACCTGAGTACTCTACCAGCCTGTTCTGTCCATCTCGGAGCCCGGGCCATCGGGTCTTCATAGGTCAAGTGCTTACTTGGCTGCCGGTTCCTACCAGTTCGCCTCCCAGCTAGCTGCATAGATGCAGGTTTAGGCTGCCATAGCTCATGTTCACAGGGTTGTTATATCACTCCCCTCTTCTCTACCGTCCATTCTGGACCGCTAGCATCATATCTTATTTCTGCAACTCACTTCCTCCCAGACTCAATGCTCTCTTCGCTTGGATGGATATCTGTCGCGGAAACCCAGAACGGCCTGTTAGCCTCTCCCTTCTAGCATCCCATCGGGCTCCCATGAGTTCTCCACAGCTCCATAGCCTCCCCATGAAACCAGGTACTAGACGAAGCGTGACGGGAACTTGCCCTTTGCTCCCCGGTACTATTGACTGTCCACAATAGCTGGAATAATGCCACCTGGCTCATTGTCTATGCGTTCCGGGGTAGGGACTTCCCTGACCCTACTTGATCCTGTATCCGCGCGGTATCGTTCGAGCAATGTGACATAGAAAGCTGGGTGGATGCTCCACCTGGTGGGCAGTTGGAGTTCATATAGACCGGTACCTGCCCAATGTTTGATCACAAAAGGGCGAAACATCTGGTGGTCCACCTTCTCTATCTGACACTTTGTGCGCATGTTCTTTCGATTCAACTTCACACATACCACTTTCTTTGCCCACCCAGCAGCTACATTCTCCAGTGTGACCTAGTCTGGTGAGCGCACTCTTTTCTGGTCCTGTCATTTCCATTGCCTTTCCTGTGCCAATCGAATCGTTTCTTCAATATCTTGCGAGGTTCCTTCCTATTCCTTAACGAAGTGCTCCCTGCCAGGGTGTATCACTTGAGTGCCAGACACTATACCCTACCAGTTTGTCCATAGATTAAAGCTGTAATTGATTTCAAATGGTGACCACCGGGTGGATTCTGATGCCGAGGTGTTGTATGCATACTCCGCAAGGGGTAGTGGCGAAACCCAATCATCCTGTTGGAAGTAGTAGTAGCTACGCAAGTACTGCTTCAGTGCCTGATTAACCCTCACGTTTTGCCCCTCAGTCTCGGGGTGGAATGTAGTCGAAACCTTTAGTTTCAATTCCAACAAGTGTATCGGACTCATCCAGAACTTAGATGTGAATCGGCTATCGCGGTCGGGGTTGATTGACCTTGGGAGTCCATGAAGGTGCCAAACTTCTTTCAGGAATCTCAATGCAAGCTTCTTGATTGGTAGCTTTTTCTTTTTTTTTTTTTTTTTTTTTTT